>CABEEJ010000948.1:0-17490 GCA_901482245.1 Timema douglasi | reverse complement strand
AAGGGGGGGGGGGGGTGAGGTTACATACACAATATTACAACATAATCAAGAATCGACCAAGTGAGGGTAAGTTAGTATAATCAGATTTAAGGAATACAAGGCAGATCATAAATACATAAGGTGCACAATCTCAATTTGTATTGTCCATGACCTCAAAAGGGTCAAGTTAGATAAGTGGATAGCGGGTTTACCCAGCGGTTACACAAGGGGCGTGACGTGCCTATAGGAGATACACGAGTAGAAGGTGAAATGAGAGTTCTGGCTCATTTTCTCCCATAAGAATAATATTGATCCTCCATATTAGGAAGTTGGGTCACTTTCTCCCACATTGATCCTTCGAATAGAGCCGGTGGGTCACTTTCCCACATAAGAAAAGCATTGATCAGTGGCGGATCGGGAAATATTATTTTGGGAGGTTAACCATATTTTCGAGTTTTAGCATTCATCCTCAACATTAGGAAGTTGGGTCACTTTATCCCACATTGATACTTCGTATAGAGCAGGTGGGTCACTTTCCCACATAAGAAAAGCATTGATCAGTGGCGGGTCGGAAAATATTATTTTGGGGGCTAACCATATTTTCGAGTTTTAGCATTGATCCTCCTCAATGCGAAGTTGGGTCATTTTCTCCCACATAGACACTTCCTATATTCATTGAGTTAGGCTTACTTTCTATCATAAGAATAGCATTGATCAGTGGCGGATCGGAAAAAGATATTTAGGGAGGGGAAGGCGGATGGTAAACCAGGTGTTTTAAAATAGTTACACCATTAATTTGATAAAACTTTTATAAATCACCAACATTTTACTATAATATTACTACGTATTGGGTGTTACTCTTTTAGCCGTTTATTAAAACGTTTCCCAGAAGGCACTGCGGGGAGTCGAGTAACGTAACCTCCCACATAAAATTAATTTTAACGACAGGGATTTGAACCCCGAACTCCCCCACCCGTCACCATTTATTTAGCCAACACGTGGTACCCAGTAATGTTCTTATTCCTTTATAGAATTGGTTGTATATTAAATATTTATTTTCTGAACTGCACTCAAAAACGAACACATAATATAAGAGTTTAATTTTGAATAGCAAAAACGCCAGTACGCTATAATATTTATCATTATTAACACATGTTTTTTTAAAATTTCAACTGTAGCAAACCTATCTGGAAACTAATATTGAGCATGCGCTGGAGGGGCGAGGGGGACGTCCTCCCGACAAAAGCCTACCAACATTTGTTTTGTTTGATAACTACCGTCACCATGTACGTGTGAAACGATTAAGTACTAATTACGCTAGCGCATTGATAATTGGTACGTTGGAAAAAGGACAACCTGTGCACGAGAATTAAAACTGGGAACTTTGGCTATAGGCTTTCTTGCTAATGCTTTATCACTGAGCTAACCGGGTACGTTTCGTGCCCAGAGTGGAGGATGAGCTAACGGGGTCAGAAAAAACCTAATAAGGTGAGGCAGAAAATTGAAAAATGCCGGGAATATAGAGGGTTTAATAGAGTAAAAAAAATTGTTAAATACTGTATTTACTATTTATAAAAGGTCCTAAAAAAGGGTCGGGGGATATTAGCTTAAAATAATTCCAAAATAATTATAAAATCTTCTTCTTGGCGTGGAAGAAAATTTAAATTTGCCAAGTTTGTAAGAGGACCACCTCAAAAAACCAAAACTATGGAAAGTTTGTAATCTAAAAATAGAGGATGGGAAATGGCTAGTAGAAAAAAGAAACGTCTCAATATGGTAGAAAGTTTTAATTTTGTATAGACAGAGGAAAAAAATCTAAAAATAAACGAATACAAAAACTTAATATTATCTTAAAGGGGATCCATTTTCATTGCAATAACAAAGCTAAAACAAAAAAATAAAATAGCGCATTAGTAGCAGCGACATAGCAATTAAAAATATAAACAAATTCGGGGGGCACGGGGAACCGTAATGTTATTTAGAAAACCTGGATGTTTACAAATCATTACGTTTCTGTAACAGAGTATTTTTACTTACGCTCTTTGGGGAACTGTGAGATAATCTTCTATCCAAAATATTTCTGTAACAATGTATTTTATTTTATCTTATTTTTTGATCGTGTTTAGGTAAATTATGCGTTATTAATAAGCTGCGTTTGTTTGTGCACCCAGTTTGTGAACAAGGTAATATTTTGTCTCATATATTTTATTTTATTTTATTTATTAATTATCATTATTGGTTTATGATTGCCATAGTTATCGCAGGATTGTGTCTCAAGGAATTATCAAAAAGTGGGCAGCTGTATTTTTAACTTTTTAATTTGAAATAGTTTTGGCGCTTCTTAACCGCGCGAAGAACGGGTCAAACTGCTAGTTGTATATAAAACAATATTTTTCACTTGTCTAAAACCTAGAATGTTTATGTAAATGAGCTATTTTCAAGTTTAATAATTTTATCCGTCCCACCAGCTGTCGTTGAAAACAAATTATTATGTTTAAGTGTGTGTACGCGTTGGCCACAACTATTGTAGTTATAATTACATTCAATTTCGTGGATCAGTTACAATAATGACATGGGAATCGAACTGGGGACATTTGTTTTTGTGTGGCAGTTATTTATGCTATATTTAATCATATAATACCCTGTTAAGCTATTATATATTTAAGTAGGCGACGGGGCCTATAAAGGTTACAGCTGTTGATATTACATACGAGTAAAGTAGGCCTATAGTTTATAATATGACATAATAGCCTACATTGTATGAGCTCACTTTATAATATTTGGTAATAAATCATGTTCAGCCAAAACATATATCTCTTTATTTATATTTTTCCATATTTGACTCGAAAGACCCAAATAAAATAATATTTAATCCAAATAGGCTAGTTGCATATTTGGAGGCTGCTAGTCAGCGGTATTATAGACTGTCACTTTTACCCTATTGCCGTTTACAGATGGGTCCAAGTTTAAATCTCATCAGGATACTCTGTTGGTTTTACAAAAAATCGAAAGACAGACCTCTAAATAAAAAAGTTTTTTGTAAGAATTACTACAAAATGCTAAACGATGAAAAGCGATTTTGTAGTCCCCTTAGTATGTTTATTACAGGGATTACTAAAGACCAACCGCATCGGTGGGCACCTAGTCTAATCGTCAAGCTCTTTTAGATAGGTTTGCTGATGACAGGCAGGTCGTGGTTAAAGCCCCATGTTGGTATATCAAGTATGAGGCTTACTGGTTTCCCAATCTCTCATCATGCAAATAGGGGTACATTTTCTTGAAATTTAACCATTATATTTATCTCATTAATCAATATCTAGCCCGAATGCATAATCAACTGCGGTGTAAAATTAAAACAAAAATAACGATTAATCCACAAAGTAAGAATTCAAAGAGAATTTAAAATACAATTCATCAATATTAGCTTTTACAGCAAATGAAAACTCCCTTTCATAGAAAATTATAGATCCAGATGTACCGGGATAAATTCCTGTTGCTTCCAGATTTTTCTGTGAAGCATTGGATCTATAACGTTGACTTAGCCTCATGAGGAAAAATGAGGAGCTATTTGGATAAAGAAGTAGCAGCTTTGGTCTATAAAAGTGATATTAACAGCTGGAGTGTTCGTTGGGCTCACCACATGATACCCTCTACCCACAAATGTTAACACTATCATCATCGCAAACTGTGGTGGCCGCTTGGTTGGTATATCTCACTTGCGGGATCATGCCATGGATTTTTTCGTACTATCATTTTATCAAATTATCCTCTACTTGTTAAATATTTAATATGGCTATTGCTAAGTCTACAGATCTTTTGTAAAAAGTATCTGGAATAGCGATGATCTATTGAATAAACATCATTCACTTCTTGAGGACGATTCTACAATTTCTAATGCTAGTATTGTCCAACCCAGTAGTTCTCAAACGCTGGTCCGCGGTCGAAACCATAAGGAATAAATAAATAGTCTGTGAAAGAGCTGTCTAATAGAGCTTAATAAAGAAGTGAAAATGGAAAATTATCCACCCTCAGTATATACAGCCGGGATTCAAGTCTTGACCTCCCTATCACCGACCAACCAGACTAGACGAGCTTGATTCTTAGTTCGTGTGCCTATCGATAGGAGTTAAATAATATTGCTGATAACTGTGTCTAGCTAAGAAATCCCGTGAATTCTCTACCTCCAATTATTTGGCGACAGATTATTTTATTAGTTGCGCCTCCAATACGAAAAAAATTGGAAGTTCTGAAATTAAAAAAAGACCATTCTTCATTTATTTAATAACGTTTTAATACATGAACTAGATCCACCATAAAGTAAAGCAGAATGAAGTCATGTCTTCCACTACAGTGGTTGAATGGTCTAGGCTAGAGCATCACTAATATTAGAGTACTCCGCCAATGTTGGGGAGAAGGAGTTTCAAATACCAAATAGGTGTAATGGGGGTGGTTTTTATTAAATAGTTTTCCACTTCCCTGCAAATGTTGGTACCTTTCCTCTAAATTAAACCTCCCCTCTCCTTAGCAAATTAGTGTAATTAGTATATATGCGTACAACCAGGTTGGTTAGTAAGACTCTACAACAAAAGAGTCATGTAGGCCTGCCTACGCAGGCTATTGCAGTACTAGAAAAATAGAAACATAAACTTAACCTATATGCTTTAAAACTAAAATAACATTTTGTTTCAATGCGAGCAAAACTTATCAATAGCTGAGATGTGAATGGTCTGTCAAAGAGACCTCAGGCTCATTCTCACTTCTCCCCTCCTCCATGGTCTCCTTTAAAGTGTGGTTTCTGGTTTCACTGCAAGGGTAGCATTTCTAAAAGCTAGTGAATATTCACTTAAATAAACACTGCATAACTCGTGTCCCTCACGTCTTTTTATCAGTTCAAACTTGACAAATGTGGTAGCACCACTGATTCTAGACTAGATCTAACCCATCACTCCACATAGTTCGGTGCACACGTTTCTTCGGAGTGGTGTTGACATGCACTATAATTTTTCATATTTTACAAGGTGTCCATCCATTTAAAATAAAACACTTTTGTAGTAATTAACAACCATATAATACTGAAATTAGTTACATTAACAGTTTCTAATGTATAGTTTAATTATTTAGGTTTCACTTAGTGCTTGTTCAGAATTCTCTTGGGAAGCTATTACTACGTGAAGATGAAAATTTACACTCGCTGTAGACATTTTCATGAATTTCCTACACAAACACAAGTTCAACAGAAATATAATAATTCGGAAAATGGTTCAAAAATATTTCCTTGATAAAATTAATATTCAGAAAAACATAGTTTGCCTAATCATGTTCTTCTCTAAATGGGCTTTACTTGAGTGGTGTGGGTAGTCAATCCCGTGGGATAACTGGGAAAGGGAAAGGACCGGACGAAAAGGAAGCAAAGGACGATAGAGTTGGGAAAGGGAACAGGTGGGTGGGGAGGGGGGGATTCTCAGCAACGTGTGTTATGGTGGGATGGGAGGATGTCCCGGCAAAATGTGTCACGGTGGGACAGGAGGAGGTCCCGGCAACGTGTGTCATGGTGGGACGGGAGGAGGTAGGGAGCAATAGAATATTAGACAATATACTTTTATGATATTCAACAATTTTTGATTTTTAGTGAATATTAACTCTTTTGTGACAGGTGGCTTACTAGGGTTTGGTAGCCACTGAATTCCGAACAGTCGCAGTAGTCCCACACTAACATGTTCTAATACTCCCTGGAGGGGAGCACTAGAACAAATTCCAACATGTACCGACCAACTGGCCACACCGTGTGGTTTTCGGGAAATTAACTCGAACCGGTTGTCACATTTAGCAAAGGTTCTGAAATTAAAAAGGGTTTTTAGAGTTACTTGTATAGACCCTATTCTATGGTGGTCTGGGTAAAATCCTCCCAAACCACTGTTTTACACTTATAACTTATCCGAGCAGGGCTTTGGGACGTAGTTGGCATCCTCCCGGATCGATAACGTAGTTCCCAAGAACATGGATAAGAGGATTGGTGGCTTGGGAAGCCTGTTGGAGAAAGGTTGCGTGCCAGCTTCAGGTAGTGATCCTTGAGGGTAGTCATCCCCAGGTCACGGCGCAGAGTCAAATTGCGAATGTACCAGGGTGCGTCGACAATGATCTTTAGACACATGCTCTGGAATGCCTGCACCTCCTCATATATGTGTCCACTAGGTGCCCCTAACGGGACACGCATAGTCGAGGATAGGTTTGAGCAACTGTTTGTACAGTGACAGGCCGTTCCTTGTACACAGAGTGCTACTCCTGTTAAACAATGGGCCTAGGATACCCAGCCTTTGCCTTACCTTGTTCAATTTCTCAGTACAGTGTAGTCGCCAGTTTAGATTGGAGTCCAGCGTAAATACTAGGAACTTAGAACTGTTTGCTCATCTGATCTGCTCCCCGTACAGCCAGAGTGGGGCCGGCCTGTAGAACTTTCTTTTCCAAGTGAAAAATACTGCAGTGCTTTTCTCCGCGTTAATATTTGTCCTCCAGGTTATCAGCCTTCCCTCCAAATGCATCAGGTGCGTTTGGAGTCACCTCTCCACCCGCTGCCCTCACAACTACTTTGCTACTAGAGCCATGTCGTCAACATACACTGTCAACTTGGTGTCTGGGGATTTTGTAATGTCTTTAACATACAAACTGAAAAGCACTGGGCACAAGAGCGAACCCTCTGGCACTCAAGCCTGGATGCTCCTGACCTGGGAAGTGGCGTTCTCAAAATTATTGGAGAAGGTACGGTGGGATAGATAAGATATTACAACCTTAGCTAGGTAGAACGGTATGTTTAAGGAGAGAAGTTTGAAAAGGAGAACTTCATTATAAGCACGGTCAAAGGCCTTTTCCATCTCGAGAAAGACAGCCCCAGTTAGCCTGTTGATTTTGAAGTTCTTCGTGACCTGGGCCACGAGTCGGACAAGTTGGTGAGACGTAGCTTGTCCCACACGAGAGCCGAACTGCTCGTCCACCAAGATGTTCGCCTCGCGAACATGTCAGGTCAGTCTCGTAAGTAATAGTCTTTATAAAACTTGCCCAAACAGTCGATCAAGCTGACTGGTCGGTAAAACGAAGCTAAGGCTGGGTCTTTACCCGGTTTGTGGAAGCAGAGGAAGTTGGCATGCTTCCAGATCTCAAAGAAGTGATTCAGGAGAATGATGGCGTTGAATATCTCAACGAGGAAGTTAATCATCTCCAAAGGAAGCTTTCTGAGGACCGAATTTTTGATACCGTCCGGTCCGGGTCCTTGTTTAATCTTAGAGCGGCTAACGTCTGATACATTTCGGCTGCCCCCATTGTGTCAGGTTAATCCAAGGGCCTTTAAGATACTAAACCGATGAGTTGAGCCACCTACGCTATGTGAACAAGGTCTGACGGGTCACCAGTCGGTATGAATTGCGCCTCTAAGTGCTTAGTGAGAGCATCGGCCTTATCCTTGTAGGAGTTGGCTACCCCGTTCCATTTTATTATAGGTGTCGTTGGTGTAAAGACCCACATCAAGTTCCTCGTCATGCACCACAGGGACATGTCCTGTACGCACAGGCACTCAATCTTGCCCTCCTAGACACTTTTCCGGTATTCTTTGACCATCTCGTGAACCACATGGACTTTGCGGCTCAAGTCGGCCTTGTTTATCAGGTCCCTCGAGATTTGCCAAGCCTTCCTCAGCCGACTTTTCTTCCGGACGTGCCTGAAGATAGAATCGGGAACGAAGCCCGTGGTGCCCTCTTAGGACGATGCCCTGGCGTCAAAGCTTCAAGCACTCCCTTGATAGCGGAAATTATAAGCTCCACACCCTGATAGAATTCTGCTACTGTCCAAAAGGTAGAGGTGAGTCCCAACCTCTCTCTCAACACTTTAGTAAACATGTCCTGGTCAGTGCACTTAAGCTAAGATTTTTCGGGTGTCTATGATGGACACTCCGAGTCCCGGGTTCACGACAACGAGATTGTGATCCGGGTTTAGCTCATTTAGAGACTTCAGCACTAATCGGAGTCCGACCCATCTGGTTACAACGAATTCGAGGACGTCCGGGAAACCAATTGGGCTGTGAAGGAAGTGGTTTGGGTGGGATGGCCGTAGACCACCAAGCAATGTAGATCTATGACGTAGTGGAGCAATCCGCCAAGAGCGCACATAATATTATATTCCCACGTAGGGTGCTTAGCGTTGAAGTCCCCACCGATCGAAAACAGGCGTGGTTCCTCGATCTAGTGCTTCAATGTCAGCCCTAGTAGCCAGTTGAACAAACGGAAGGGAGGGAAGTAGATGGATATGAGACGCATTGGGTTGGTAGAGGTCACTAGTTGGATAGCCGATTCTTCCATGTGTTGGAGGGAAGAAAGTGAGATGGCATGATGGTCAAGCCTCCTTCAGACCAAGACAGCCGTCCCACCCCTGCCCACATCACTCACTTTGTCACTCGGATGACAAATAGTATCTACCAACGAGAACCTCATTGTGGAACTCAAGTGGAATTCTACCAGCAGAATTACGTCGACACGATGCTTTGCCAGGAAACTTTCAAGCTCAGCCTTCTTCCTCGCGACTCCATTGGCGTTCCAGAGTGCGACCGTAAGCTCTTTCAGCACTGGTGGACCTCATTTCGGGTGAACTGCGGTATGCTCCCCGGGAGTTGAGAGCGAACGAAGTTCAGTAACCGCTGCCTTTCTCCGGCCTTCTGATCGAGTTTTCATTGGGAGAGCATTTGTGTGATGGATTTCACGGGGAAACCCGTCATCACCAGCTCTTCCTGGGTGTCCCCAGGGTTTGTCCATGTCAGGAGTCTCTTCACCACGACACTAACCAGTCATTACCGTTCCAGTTTGTAGGACAAATTCTGGATTCCCAAACTGGGTAATAATGCCTGAGGAATGTGGCAAGCTTCCTCCGACTCGCACTGGAGGCGGACTCAATCACCCGGCTGCCTGACTACCTGCATAGGCTTTCGAACCTTCGTATTGAATGGCCCTCACTATCTTGGAATAGTCATCCACATCACACAAGATGATGGGAGGGATCTCCTTGGCTTTGTGAGCCCACCCTGAACCACTAGTACCAGGTTGGAGTAAGGCACGGCTTGCGTTTTTACCTTTACGTTTCCATCACTTCCCATCCTCTTCCAAGGCTGGTGCACCCTGGCCCGGGCCATCCTTGTTCTCGCGTTCTTTGCCAGAGATACAGCTTAATTGTTTCGTACATTCCCTCCATGTAAATGTGGATACATCTCCTTTAAATTCAACCTCCTTTACCATAGCTCACTAGCGTATTACTACGCGTAGAGTCCAGATGGGTAATAAGACGCATTTGAAAATTTTACTCTATATATAAATATATTATAATATCTTTTCTGGGCTATATTAGCTCCTTTGCAGCAGCAAGGAAAATTGCAATAGAAGAAATTTTCTACGTTTCTTTTGAAGTTTTTGAGAAAATAATATTTTTATTTTCTGTACCATCTCTGAAACTTCCAACAAACAGATGTGAAGTGGATATAATATTATGATTATTGTTTGGCAAAGAAAGGTTATAACACATGTAAAACTGAACGGCAATAGAATATAAAAATAATATAGTATTGAACTTTATGTTACGTGGATATTAACAATAATTTTTAACATCCATCGACGTATACAAATTACATTTTTACTAAGATCCATTCATGGCCTCACTCACGTTACTGTTGATTTTAAAAATACTATTCAAATAAAAATGTTTCTATTATCCTCAGCATATTGTGTATGCCAAACCTTTCATTGCCAGGCCTACCGGAACCTCACAGGCGGACAAACCCCAATGCCACGCCTTCAACTTCCAGCAGAAGCTTGGATTAAAGCCAACTCCGCTATCACTGGGCTCTTTCATTACACCTTGCTGCAAACCGGAAAATTACGTCATCACTTGTCAGATGGCCACTTCACCGAGAAATCTCAACCCAATTCTATTGAAAAATAAAATCTAGAATTGAATGGATTAAATTACTACAAATATAAATAACTTCACAACAATCGGCTAAACTGTACCAGAATATTAGGCAATGGAAAAAAAATCCAGGTGAACCTTCCCTGGGACTCACACCACTACAGCTAACATGCTAAAGCATGCCCGGATGAATATTTTACAGAATGAAAAATTACATTTCAATCAATCATGTGGTTTCACCGGGACTCACATCAAAACACCTTATTATACTCACACAATTATAAAACCTACATGGATATAGGTCCTGTATAAAAGAAAAAATCCCCACCGCAATTGGTTAAGTGGATTCAAGGATCCTAAGTTACACAAGGTGTAAATAAACCCAGCCGTATGTTTACCTGAAGCTCGAATCCCAACACTATATATGAAGGTTTATACGTCTGTATGCTAGATCCTCCCTTAAAAGACATACTAAGGAATATAAATAAATGCACCGCAATCGGTTTAGCGGTTCCAGATATCTTAGACAATAGACTGACATTAAAAAAATATTACACTACTACACAATATTATTTATTTATTTGAAGATTTTACATTCCAAACCTTAAAAAAAACAGTGACATCATTTAAAGTCTATTTAAGCTCGTAAAAAAATACAATATTTATTCTTGCTTTTCAATTATTAAAACTGCCTCACTCTGATATTATAATAATACTTGCCTGCGACTTGGCCAGTTTTTTGTTTGGATTTTTAGAATTGAAATAGTAAAAAATTTGTTGGAAAAAAAACACAATTTACATTATACATTACATTTATTAAAAAATGGTAACCAACGTAAATCTTAATAAACTACAATTTTTCTCAATTAAAATATTTATCGAAAACTTTTTATTGAAAGTTATATTGTGGCCGCTATTGCAATATTAAATAAAGTATGGAATCGAACTGTGGTCTCACAAAGTTATAGACGGTAATAATTACTTTGTAGAAACATCTAAAATTCACTTTTAAAACTGACTGGATAAATAAAATAATTGGATAGGATTTTATCAAATATTTTTCTTTTTGTCTTCCCGGAAATAACTAAACTGTTTTAAATTAGAGTTGAAACCCTTAAATTAAATAATATAATTTTTTTAACTCAGCTTCCTACAAATAAATTGACAATCTTTTAGAGTTTATTTTTTATTTGCGTTACCTGTGTGGAATTTAATAATTAATTATTTATAAATTCATGATTAGCTATTAACGTTAGTGAAGATCCTGAAAAGGGGGAGACTAGCTTTATATTACCAAGTAAAACCAATCAACGTTGGTAACACTGCCAAAATAAGGTGTGACATGGTTAAGTATCAGACAGTTAAAAAAATGCCAGCTCGTGTGTTAATGATAACTAACATAATTAATTAACTAAGTATGTAACGAATAATTGAGTTTATCAGGAACAGAACAAAAAGGTAAAATTAATTTAGTAAATTAAACCATTTGGGCATCGCAAAAAGACGTAGCCACACCCCCATCCGCCCTTCCCAACAGTAAAGAAATAATTTATTGGCTTAATGCCTTTTCTAACTCCGGCTTTGGGCGTAGCTATGCAAACTGTTTTGCAGTCATGTGTCAAGCATAGCATACCTCGAGGGCTGAGCCAGCAAGTTTCTACCTTACAAACTTGACAGACTGTACCTCGCAATATCGACACGACCTGACATTTCGTATGCAGTGAGCTCCTTGAGCCGGTACAACCAAAACCCTTGTAACATTAGCGTGGACTGCTAATATGACAATGTTACTACCCGCCCCTAAACAAGCTAATATTCATAGACATCCTGCAATAGAAATACCAATAGAACCTGCTGGTTTAAATATTAACCCAAATAATTTTATACTCATAGACTTTCAGCATTATTTAACATCACGATCTTACTATTTGTATATAGGGCTCTACTCACGCGTATATCTGCCTAAAGTAGAGGAACGTACAAGTTTATCCTGCTCACCACGAATGCTAGAATGAAGAGAAGTTCAAAAAACGAGACAATTGTGCAGCCCCCCTGATGTTCCGACGAAGAAAGCCAGCAATGCTCTGATTCGCCAGTACGGTACTATATAAAATACCACTCATATATCGGACACCTGGGTTGGCGTACGTGACCTAAACAAGCATAGCTCTACACCTGCTCACGTCATGAGTCAAAAGCAGCAGCAGAAGTTCAAGACAACAAACTGGCCTACGTGAAAGACACAGAAAGGCCTTTCCACCAGATGTTTGCAGATGACAGAATTGTAAAGGAGAACGCCCACCTTCCCTCCCTTTCAACTAGACCTATATAACGAGGGAACACAGACACTCTCATAGACTATTACTTTGGCCACTTCCACGAGAAGTCCTGTTGAGGACTAGGACGTTATCTAGCCAGAATGGCTTATAATATTTTTGTTTAAATCTATAAAATATAAATTCCTGCGATGGGTTTGATTTTATTAAATATTTTTTTTGTTTTTTTATTGTTACGAAAATCAGTCAGTGTAGTCTGCAAGATTCTGCTAAATACTTTAAATTTAAAGTTAAATTCTGTTATGGAACACTTAATGCTACCTGTTGCCACTTGGGCGCTAGTATCGTATTTTCTTGGTTTAATGAGATAGCCACATTTTTTTGTTCTTTTTATGTTTCGCAATACTTAGGTTAAGTGTAAAATTTTTGCTTGTGTGGTTATCAGTAATTTAAATTCTTTAAATTGATAAGGTTCATTTGTTGATTATTTTGAAGACTTTTTTGCTTTGAAGTTGATGTTAAAGTAACTTAATTTTTGTGGTTTAATATGGGTTTGACTTTAATATTCGCTGATTATTTTAGACAAAATTACAAGTTCTGTAACGTAACTTTTTCTAGTTTTACACTAAATATTTAAATGTGGGAATTGTGTTTAATTCTTTAAAAGTAACGAGGGTAATTATCCCGTGAAGGCTTGAGTTTATTTGGGAAGTCAAACCTTTGTGCTTTAACGTAAATATCTGATGCGATATTTAAATTTATTTCATAAATTTAAAACGATTTTGTCTTTATTCACTGGTGTGAATCTGACGTTTTGTAAACCAATTAAAAGATTTTGTATAGTTGTATAATTGATTGTATTTGTATTTGATTTGTATTTGTATAATTGATTTTGTATAATTTTTAGGAGTTAGAATTTAACGTAAATATCTGATGAAAAATTTAAATTTATTCCATACATTTAAAACTATTTAGTCTATTCACTGGTGTGAATTTGACTCTTAGCAAACCTTTATAAGAGACTCAATAAGCTCTTTGTAATTTTTGTAATATTTAGTCATTTAAACTTTTGATCCTTTTGATTTTATTTGATCTTAATTCACTGTAGTGAATTAGAAGCTTTTACATCATTTAGAAAAGTTTCTTTAAATAATAGAAACTATTTTGTTTATTTCATTGGTCTCTTCTAGATAAGTTTATTTTCTTTAAATTATGAAACGTACTGCGCATGTAATAAATTGCTAAGATTTATTTGTTTTTCAACACACTTCAGTAAGAACTGTAAGGCCATGCAACTTGTTTTAATACTGTTTGTTGCTTTGGATAAAATTCCAATATTTCATTAACCTGCAAATGGTTTTCTTTTTCATATAATTATTTCCTTTAGANCCCCCCCCCCCCCCCCCCCCTCATTTTTAGTCTATTGTGGCCGTAGCTAAATAGAGTGAGAGTGGGGTGGTACACCCTGAACAAATACACTTGATGCAGTGAAACTCACCCTGGGTTACCTAAATGGTATTAGCAACCATGTACTAGTCTACAAGAGATCAGGTACTGAACTGTTTGGCTATGTGAGCGCAGGCTGGAGAGGAGGCCTGGATAACATCAGAAGAGACCGTTTCTTTAAGAATCCTTTTAAACTAAATTGGTTTTTTGAATGTCGATGTAAAATTGACCTTAATTTATCGTGACATTCAAGGACCGAACAAAATTCATGCATATTTCAGTATACCACTTGTGTATCAAACATATTGATATTTGGCATTACTACTATTTTTGGAAGTTTTCGGGCACTGAAAAATCAACGTTCAGACCAAGACAAGAAATAAAGAGAGAGAGAGAGAGAGAGAAATTAATATGTTAAAACTCGTTTGAGAGGCGGTGTTGTGTATAATAAATATACATTTAATCTTAATAATTATCAAACACTGTTATTTTGTTTGGGTTAGTAACGCCATCTTCCTGATGACGTCTCGACACATGATGTGTAGGTAGGTGTGTGGCCATCTTGTGAGTTCTTTTGTTTTTAGTGTGATGTTCATTTGTGTTTTTCTTCCACTCGATAAATTGAGATGTGTCCTGTTTCATGCCAAATATAAGTGTTTTTAGTAAATAAAACTAACAGTATTTTAAAATAATAAGATAAAAAAATACTCAATAGGTTTGTTAAGCAGTTAAATTTTCATCATCTCTTAATTGTATCCTGGCTTGGTATTTTATCAGATGGTTATTTTGTGATAGTAGCATTATTTATATTATCAATTTTTATTAATTGAATCAACACTTAAATTCACACCTTTATAAGTTTTTTTTAATGATTAATACGTTTGTATTTTCAGGATTCATGACAGCTGTAGAGATACAAATGTACCAATCAGTCCCTAGTGTAGAATTTAATACATACTGGATCCCATGCACGTGGTTCATCTCGTTACTAAAAGAAACAAGGAAAGAATCAAGAATCACCGATTCTCAAGGACTTAAAATTATAATGGAGGTATGTCATAATAATTGTCATATGAATATAGTAAAAAGTATTTAATAGAAACAATATATTTATTTTTAATTTGACGCTATAACTCTGTCTTAATTCATGTCAAGTTGTATACAATGGCAGCTTGTCCTAAAGGCCACGTGACCTCCCATTCAAACACCACGTTACACATACAAATAACCATAAGTTATAATATTATATAGTTTATATAAACAAGGGAAATATTTTAATTAAAATAAGCTTTCTATAATTTTGTTTTTTAAATTATGACGTTTAAAATTAATGATCGAGAACCTTCAAACAAAACTATCTCCCCAATCGGAGTATAATATTGAATGTTCTCCAAGTCACGGCGAAATTGGGTAAGGAGAGGGGAGGCTTTGATGCACAGAACTCTGTACGCAAGACCATGGCGTGCACATGTGATGATGTTCCCTTCCTGCAACAAGATAAACGAGCGTGGAGTCGCTTGCGAATGGAAGGCATAAAGGTGCGCGCGCTATTATAATTATTATATTAGTGCGTCATTTGTATTTACTTATCGTTGTTATCATCGTTCAACGGTTCAAGTGTTTTAAAAATAAATCCTGAAATTAATTATTTGTATTACATTATTAATAATAGACTTATTTTAAATGAAACGCTTTTAATTAAGAATAAAAGCAGGAAACTGCAAATTTAAAATATAGACTTTTCTTCGAATAAATTACGTATATCTCATAGCTATTTTAATAAAAAAAAATGTATTATAACTATTTGTTGATGTTGGTTGTGAACTGATTGACAAAGTATTTTGTTTCTATTGTTTACTTTCAAAGGAAGAATCCTATAAATGAATTTTTATTGAGCTACTTTTGATAATCATGGTATTTTCTCGGGTTTAATTGATCTAGCAGCTGAATTAAACTTCGCTTTTAGATTGCATTTGAAATAATAAAATATATTTAAATATACCTCCAAAATCTTCCAAAATTAACTTTTGGATTCAATGTTTCAAGTATATCAAACTCAAATAAATTCAGCAAATTTTATTGCAGTCAAAGGTGATAAGACTACTGATTTTTCCAATCAACCACAAACTATAGCTATAATTAGATATGTTTGTGATGTGCAATTTTGTGAACAATTTTCGTATTTTATCAAACCATCTTGATTTACAGCAATATATATATTTTTTTATCAATTGTCATATTAAATGAGCTTCAAACTAAATAAACATTCCACCACACAAATTAATTGCATGGAGTTATGATGATGCAACTGTAATAAGTGCAAAATATAAGTGCTCAATCATTAATAAGAAAAATATATCAAATGGCTATATGTACGTACATTGATATGCACATCAATCATAACTTTTTTGATACATTGCGTTCCTAGTCCCATAATGAGGTTAAATTGATGTGCATATCCCCAAAACTAAGGTAGGTATGGTTTTTGATAAGGACGGATCAAGAAATGATTGTCAACTTAGTATAAATAATAGAAAACTGTTAGAACAAGTGAATGGTTTTATGTATCTGTCTGGTCAGAATGTTCAGTAAAAATGGAAGGATGGATGGTGAAATTAACAGACGGGTGAATGCATCTCGGAAAGTAGTTGGATGTATGTGGACTATTACAAAAAATGAGGAAGTATCTATTTTTAATATTTAGCAACGCGTCCAATTACCCGTTTGGGTTATATGCTTAAGTACTAATTACGTTAGTGGATGATTAGGAATTTCTGAGTGCTGCTTATATTATTATATAATGTAAAATATTTTTATCTAATGATAGGGAGTCTATGTATACTTTATGATAATCTCTAAAATAGTCTTCACAACTCAAGCTTGTATTTGTTTAGCTAATCTAAAATTCGCATATGTGAATTGATTAAGTTTCACTAGTTTAATTTGTAAAACCGTTTATATATTTTACTATATTGTGTCTCAAAAATTCTACAAGTCAAATGGGAAAAGATATATACGTAAGATACACTTATTTTTAAAGTTTGGAACCACATAGAACGTTGAGCCATCATAATCTTGAGGCCAAAAATGTTCATAATTACCATAATTTCTTTCGCCTATGAGAAAGTAAAAAGGTTAATATCTTTAATCAATATTATTCTAAATAAGGTAAAGTACAGTAAAAGTAAATGGTTTAAAAACAAAAGTAGGTCTGTATTCAATTATATAGATTTACTACTAACTAACTAATGTTCATCCATATTTTCGGGTTCGGATTATAAGCTAATTTGTTTTTGAATACAATAATATGAGCTATCTATTCAATGTGAACAGTTAGTAAGACGAGGTACACACACACATCTCAGCCGATGAACATTTAAAAACTATAAGATGTTTATGGATTTCTGTTTGACTATTCTAGCGCCTTAAATATCGTTGCTTAAATTGTACGCCTACCACTCCCAGTCATATACATTGATTCCTACTTATGATTTAAAATAGTGGGAATATAATTTTAAAGCTTCACAATATTTGAATAAATTGTGTCTAGTCACTTCTAAAACAATCGTGGCAACGCTGTAAATGGAAGACCCTTGTAAATTTATAAACAGTACAAGTATCTCTTGGTATTCCTACGAGTAGCGTTACACTATGGTTACTAAACTATTTTAAATTTAAATTTTATAAATAAGCTTTTAAAGCTTAGTATTAAACTAATCAATTATAAATAAATAGATAAAAGAAGGAGAAACATAATAGCCTTGCAGTGGCGCAGGAACGTTTTTATTTGGGGGGGTAAATATAATCATGGGCTCTTATAGGGAATAACATTTTTTAGATTTCAATAAAA
>CABEEJ010000947.1:175108-196958 GCA_901482245.1 Timema douglasi | reverse complement strand
TATAGCACAGGAATAACGGTACCTCAAATGACCTGAAATGAGGTCAAAGGTCAAGTTGTGCCCATAATACCCCCCCACTACTTTTCTTACATTTTAAACTTGTTATAACGTGCACTTTATTAACCGACTAATTATATCGGAGCATGGATTACAAACTAGCTTACTCCATA
The DNA here is from genome assembly GCA_901482245.1 of Timema douglasi. Taxonomy (NCBI): domain Eukaryota; kingdom Metazoa; phylum Arthropoda; class Insecta; order Phasmatodea; family Timematidae; genus Timema; species Timema douglasi. The sequence continues at coordinate 196,788 of CABEEJ010000947.1, read as the reverse complement.
ACAGTCACAACGAGACCCCCAGCTGTCAAATCGTCAATGCTAAAGGAAAATCCCAATTTTATCAATGATAATTTGATCAAACGTACAGGGAATCGAACCAAATACTCTTGGTTCAGAATAAGACCAAATAAGATAGTTATTATCAAAGTATTTAAAGGAAGTTACCTACTTTAGTACACATAATATTTTATTTAATGAAAACCTTTTACTTTATTCATTAACAGTTAGGTCAAAGTTCAAATCTTATTCGAATTAATTGGGAGAGATTTTAATTCTACCTAGAGAATAAAACGTTAAAACGCCCTTGTTTTAAATTATGATCAAATACAATCTATCAACAAAATATGTGTATTCTTATAGTTAATTTTGTGTTGTTTCCCTCGGGGCCAGCTTTAAGAATTTAAAGGCCATGATCCATCCTCTTATAAGGTACCAATTTTTGGTAGATTACATGTTTTTAAAACATTTTGTTATGGACTGCGACATTTTAAAATGGTTAAACTAGCTATTTAGAGGTGGGTAATTGAGGTTATAAAGAACTAGTTGATTAAATAAAATAGCGTTAACTCACAAATTTATAAAAATGTGAGAATACATAAAAAAAAATATATATATATTTTGTTTTCTCTCGTTGTAAGTACACGTTAAGTTTAAAATCTTTGTTCTTACCAGTTACAGAAGCTTTAAGGGTGTCGAAGAGGTTAAATAAATCGACTTCTTAAAAAATCATTACAAGCGATCAATTATAAATCATAGATTGGAGTAAAATAACCCAAATAACCCCCCTTCCCCTCCTCGCAGATCGAATGACCCCGGTGGAAGGTAATATTGTTGGAATTCTATTTTTTTTCAAAGCAATGGTGTATTATCGTCATTATAAATGAGTATTGAATTATCTATAGGAAGTTACCCTAGTAAATATATTTTTAATATGGATTAAAACATATTTTATGTATCTGCAAATAATATAATCGAAAACTAAAATGTAGTCAGATATGACATTTTTCGGTGACAGTGAAGTTAAGATTCAAATCTTTTTTAGAATCATTGGGGCGGAAGGGGGGGGGGGGCTAGCTCTAAATTAAAATTTTTAATAGACCTTGTGTTAAAAGTGATGGACTAATTTTTTTTATCAACATTCAGTATATTTGAGCCTGATCATCTAATTGTCTCCCTATGTTTAGTTGAATCCTTAGAAAAAGGTGTCTCGTCTCCTATTTTCTATTTTAATATGACATTTATTTTTAACGTAAATAAATCATTATTAAATATAAAGTTGGTCAAGCAAGGCTATATATTTCAGTCGTCTTTTTAACGATGCTTTATAGCAACATAGAGAAAGGATATAGGCCTAGTAGAATAGTGATAATTTTCTCTATGATAACAGTGATTTACACCTTTCCTATAATGTTGGCCAAATTAACTTTTATTTTGGATTTGCATTATGTGAACGTGAATATCGCATCATTATTTCTATGAACTATGTATCAAGGGTCGGGAATGTGTGGCTCCGGAGCCAAATGCGGCTCCTAACCAGAAAAATTGCGGCTCTTTTCATGAGATGTAGCTCCTTAAATATACCAACATAAGCTGTTCTTATATAATCATGTTTTCTAACATACCCTTCAAGGTGACATTCGTAGCAATGACTCATTCATAGCTATTACTACTGTTACAGCTCGGCGCATAACATTGGACTCAGATCCTTAAAATCATCCAAAATCAATATTCGGTATGATAAAACATGCATAAATTATACTCATACATCCTTTTGGGGTAAGAATTAATTGCCTACCAAATTTCAGCTTCCAACTATGCTTTGTGCTTTTCGAGATATTTTTAGCTGGATAGAGGATCTCAACTGACAATTATTATCATATGGTGGATTCATAAAATAGACGACATGTTTACCTATTTTTAATTTTACTATTTTATTACATATATATTTTTAACCAACTGTAGCAAAGATCACGTAATGTAAAAAATAGCACTGCAGACGCCTAATCTGCAAAATTAACACTGTGAAATCTAAATCAAGAAAATATTGAACTTAAAACTCATTCCAAAAATATTACTTATTTAACTCCAACGTAGGCAATGTTCGGTTTTATGATGAAAAAATTATTCAATCAAAGTATTTTCACCAATAATAAATAGATAAAAAACCTAAATTATTATTATGATAATAATAAACATTAAGCACTAGAGTAGCTAGAAATGTTTGTCATTTATTTAGTAGGCCTTGCGTATTATTAACAGTATTTGTTTCATGATTTTACTATTATGATAAATAGGCCTACATTATTAAAATAATAAATGCAAAGGAAGGTTTAAACACTATAGAAATCAATACAAATATTTTACTAAACCACATTAAATATTAGAAGGGTTGAAAGTATGGCTATATTTTTCTATTGACCACACTAGGTAAACACCACGGGAGGGTGGGGGGGGACAAGGACAAAGTTGACGACACAACGAATCTCTACTTAGGCAGAACAAGTAAAATAAAAATAGCAACAGTGCTGACAAAGAATAGTTTTAAAAAAACAGGGCCTACATTGATCGTTAACAGAATATAATTAGAAAAATTAGCAAACATTACAATAATCTGAACTCTATCACAGATATGTATATATCTTTACACTTAAATACTTTTAAACTTTAATTTGTCATTAATTTAATATTATTTTTAAACGTGAATTGTAATATTTTATGATCGTGTGATATATTTCTCATTAGTCTTGAGAATATCATTAGTAGATGGCAAATTTGCCTTAAATTTGTAGCATTATCAATGAAATTTGAACTCCTATAAGAAATAATTTGCCATAAAAGATGGACTTTTATAAAGCGACCAAGTGAATCTACGTAACTAAAACGGCCAAACAAACCCTTTTACCAAAGACCTGCAAAAATAAGAAAACATTTTACAGTATCGAAATTTAGACAATGACCATCCTCTCTGTTACTAATGACATGCCCTCCACTCCCTATTCCAAGCTGTCACTGGACAGACCGACATAGAGATTATTTGTTGCCGCTTTTGGGTAAGGACGAAGGGATTGTTGATAGAATGAGAATTTGGAGTATTCCGTTGGAAGGGGTGAAGGGGGGGGGGAGGAGACAGTAAACAAAAGTCCTGTAAGAGTTCGCTAAAGGATAGTTAAGGTAAACAGCTATTGCCCGCAAAAAGTGTGTTAAAGCGACGTTATGATTCAAAGCTGTGGACAGTATGAATTTCAAAAGTAGGTATTTTAAAAAAAACTTTCCTCGTCGAGGCAAAAATCAAGTACCTAACGACTATGAACTGATTCACCATATGTTTTAAATACATTTAATTATTTTAAACACTAAGATCAATAGAAAATAAATTATTACAAAGGTCTATATAAAAATGTAATTTTTAAATGTAATAACAAATATTAAATATTTTTATAAAGTAATAACGCAATTAATTATATTGTAATCTTTACAAGATCATCTATAGCATCTATAGCTACTAATCTAATTCCTATAATTAAAACGTCAATTTGATCATATTAAAAACTATTTAAAAAAATTGAAATTATAACACAGCCAGAATCTGTTATTTAGAGCCAACACTCCCAAGTTCTGTAAAAAGTTCCGAGACTTAAACACCCTTAACAAATTTCCACACTGTCCAAAAATTATGATCAAAACAATAAAACGCGAGCTTTCGCAAATTTGGGGGCAACCCTGGACACGGGATCATGGAACCCTGGTTGGGGATCACGGGTCTAGGCATTAGATTTGGGTGTGTAGTATTAACAGCACTAACCTAGATTAAGTTAATTGATAAATCCTGTATTTAAAATGTGCACATTATATACTCAGGACCTTTTTTGAAGTTTCCTCATTGAATTTTATTTAAAATAACATAAGCAATCCTATTAGCGGCACGCATTTTAATCAAACTATTAAACTTAATTGTATTTCAATCTCTTCTGATTAGTTAGATAAAATGTGAGATGTTAGTCGGCTAGAGACTCTAGTGTGCTGTGGCCATAAAACAAAAAAGAGCTATGGTTCATGCCAAAAGTGTATTTACATTTAGTCAATCAGTGACTTATTCCAGCCTCATTCTGGAACAAACATAAAAGCCAAATACCAAAACGTTGGTTTATCACAGATCAAAAGGAGACAAACCAAATTCAAAGTTATGACTTTTCAATACACAACCAGTAACTAAACAAGTCCCCTTGGATCAGTAGGCAAACTTTTTACAAACTGAGCTAGAGCATCAAACATCGTTATGTAGTAAGAAGAACAATTTTATTTAATACACATCCGGTACGCTTATGTAACGTGTTGAATTTTAAAATCTCGCCTTACGACTGGAACATTTTTGATTGTGGAAAAACCGCTGAGCTAGCAACCCATGTGGAAATGGAATGGGGAAGGGGAAGAAAGTGCGGCATGGAAAGAACAGCACAAAAAAGAATAAAACCATCAACCATGTCGATATTTCTTTCTATTTTCTTACCCTTGGAGAGCTCTTAATTCAACGACTGTCCGACTGTTTTAAGGGTCAACAAGGCCAAATCTTGTACAGATGTGACCCTAAAAAAACTTGAAAATATTTGTTTTATTTGATACTGCAGTTACAATATTTCTATTAACTATATATTTTTTAACTATTACGTTTTAACACAAGTCTTATTAACGGTGAAATCTGAAAGTTAAGAATGAATAGGATAGTTTTAGATCAATGGTCTCAAACTCAAATAATTAGTCGTAGGGCCAAATTCACAAAGTCTGTGTGTGTTGCGGGTCACATCCTATAGAAATATGTTTGATTAAATATATTCTATAATTTTATTTTTGCAGCACATCTTACTACCCGTCCAAACTATGCACATTTTAATCACGCTAGTGGGAAAGGGATGAGGAAGATATAATTAAGAGTAAATGTAACCGCATTTATTATTATTAGCACCACGTCTTACTACCCGTTTGGGTTATACGCACTTACGCTAATGTGTAATGGTAGGGTGATTGTGAGATGAAATGAAGGAACTACAGTTTAACGTGGAATCCGAACCACGGTGGAGGCCTGGCATTCCCCACATTCACAAGATGTCTTGTCAGAGGTGAAGGAAGGGTTTGGTAATCGGATAAATCTGTGCCGGGACCGAGGATTGAACCCCGGCCGCCAACAAAGAAGTCTGACACCTTACCCCTAGACCATCAGGTCACCCAGCCACATTTAAGCGAAAGGAATGTAAGAAACCATGTATAAATACTCACTCTATTTACATCTAGCTGGAATTCAAACCCTGATCTCCCCTCGAAACTTTAAAAGTAGACCAGAAGAGACTGACGCTTTATTTGCGTGTCCACCAGTGAAAGTCTGTTTTTTATGCTAAGTATTTAAAATCATTAATGTATGTTTAAAATGTTTAAAAACTCATATTTTCAAATATTTTTTATGTGAGTTAGCAAAATTATGTAAATAAAAATTACCATAATCAAGTATTTGAAGTTAAAAGAGAAAATAGAACTGTTTGGAATAGTGTATAGTAAAAAGTGGACAAGAAGTTAAAATACATTATTTTATATGAGAGCGTTTATAATCAATAGATAGTGAATTGTGCACAATGCATAAAGTTATTTAACTTTAACTTTGTATGCCTTATACATGAAGTTTAACAAAGACAAACCAATAACGTGTAATTATCAGCCAATGAGAATGCTCTAATTATTTAAAGGCAAGTATAAACGGAAGACGGTAAATATATTCTGTTGATGTTTGAAATTTCTTGTGGTAGCCATTTTCTCCTTTTTTTACCGTCAATGACAACGATTGTAAATATTATTGAAAATAAAAGGAAAATATTACAATTTGGATCTGTTATTGATAAGTAGGTCTACCATAATATTAATTACAATATTAAAATTAGAACAAAAATTCAAATCAATTTTGATTTAAAAGGCACCACTTGAATTATGTTAATTCTATTTTTCAAAAGATACAATGTAATGAATAATGTTTTACGATTGAATCCTTAAGTGAATTATTTTAAAGATATTATTTAATAAATCAAAGAGGTCAGGTCAATTTATATGAATAAAAATATAAATGAATGAGACTTTAAACACCATGTTTCATTATAAGACGTATTTTTCTTATGAATTGTGCATTGTACGCTATGCACTATAGGTTTTGCCCAATGTATGTTATGTATGGGACGGTGTGTTACGATGGCGGGAGGAGGTTGTCATGACGCGGTTCTCCGTCAGGCATTCGTATTTGATCTATGAATTTTTTTCTCTCTCATGACCCCTCAGCTAGAGAAAGTATTGTGATAGTCAAAAAATTTAATTCGAAATTTTGAGGAATATCTACGGTTTAACGGTTTATGATTCAATGAACCAAAAAAATGCGGTTTCTGCAATTCCTTATCTCTGTCTGTTTGTCTATCTGCTTGTATCTCGGCATAGAGCAGTAACCATTTCACCGATCAGGCCAAAACTTATCATCTCGTGTTTTCATAAAGTCCTCTCGAGGTGTTTTTTAGAATTATATATTTAACCCTAAAACTAAGTGTAGTTTAAATATAAAATAAAAATCAATTTTCTGAAATCAGCTTTAAATATTTTGGTTAAAATTCGTATATAGATTATGTCCAACAGTACAAACAAAATGGTGATTCTCATTTTCCCGTGCAAATGACTTTGAGGGTACTTTATATAACCGAAAATTTCTAACTTTGATCCCAACTCTGTAACTTTTTGAGACACGAAATAACTCATCATTGAAAAAGTGTAGGACTATTAAAAATAAAAATCATTTAAATGAAATATATTTTTATAAAACAAATCGCTTCTGAGTGAGCTACAATCAAATATATCTTATATATAAAATTCTCGTGTCACAATGTTCGTTCCCGTACTCCTCCGAAACGGCTTGACCGATTCTCATGAAATTTTGTGAGCATATTGAGTAGGTCTGAGAATCGGCCAACATCTATTTTTCATACCCCTTAGTGATAAGGGTTGTCCACCCTTAACATTTTTCTATAATTTTTAGACATTTTTTTAATATCTTTATTTTTTTTATTATGTCGCATTAAAAAATACATACAACCCTAAATTTTTACCCTTTTATCACCAACCCCTATTTTTTAATAGCCATTTTAGTAATTTAATCATTTTTCATCCCCGGTCGATAACTGATCAATCGTCATGTGCCAATTCAATTCAAACGTATTCAGTTTCCGATTAGATTGGCATTTGCAATGACTATCAACAAATCCCAAGGTCAAACGATGTCTATTTGTGGCTTAGATTTGAGAACACCATGTTTTTCACACGGACAATTATACGTGGCATGCTCTCGAGTGGGTAAACCATCCAGTTTGTTTGTGTTAGCTAAAGATGGACTAACAAAAAATATTGTTCACGCTATGGCATTAAGAGATTGATATTGTTTGTTAGTGTTACTGTCGTAATTGATTAATTAATGATATATAATTTTAAGGAATAAATTATAATAACTTAAAAATAATGTTTGCCTTTTGTTATTTTTATATTCCCTCATCGTTCACAGCGCTCCATGCCTATTTCACGCATATACCACATTCTTACACACTTACAATAAGTAAGCTATTTTTTGTCTACACTAGAAATTACTTAAAAATTATTTATATGGCAAAACAACGTTTGCCGGGTCAGCTAGTAGATATGTATACATTTAAATAAAGGTCTTTCAAAAGGGTTATTGAATGTTTTGCTCTTTGGTGGACAGAGAGGATCCTCTTTTATCAATGTTTTTGTGACAGTGTATATTATTATATCTCAGGGCGCCCGAGCACTCGAAAATTCGAGTTCGGTTAGAGTTTTAGTAGTTTTTATAACTCGGAAAATTACAAGTTCAGCAAATTTGATTCAATCTTAAGATATTAGTTCGTAGTTAATGGAGTCCCTCAATATTTCCTTTTGTCTAATTTAAGAAGAAATAAGTTGTGCACTTTTATTAAATTTATTTAAAAACCCGAATTTGTGTATTTTAAGTTATTTTTATCAACAACAAAAAAATCATTCTTAAGATGTTTGTTTGTACTTATGGTTTATGTATGTATCTTATACAACTAATTCAACTTGAAAAAATATTTATAGTACAAATATTGCTCTTATTATTCGAACTCAAAAAAAACTCAAATGTTTTTATTCAAGCTCGATTCAACCCGAAGTGAAAAACGACTTCTCGCACACCCTTAATTATTTAATTTGTGCTCTTGGATAAAATGTGATTCTTTTTTTTCCATTATGTTTCTAAAATATCGTTTATTATTTCGTTTCACATGTTCTATGCATTTTAAGTAAATGTCTCAATTTTTAGGTGAAGGAGCTAAAAAGTCTGTGAGAAACACCGTATTATTTATTATTAGGATGTAAATCACCTTCTGTGTGTGAGCTTTACGATACTCCTCTTAGTGTGGTGGAGTGTCACAGGTAAGCTCTTGATTTTAATGTTGATCTTTGCAATTTGTTGCGCAATAGAGCAGAAGGAGTTATTTCTTTAATCCGTTCTAATCAACAGGCGGATATATTTCATGCTAATTGAGTCATACTCTCAACTAATTTGACTATTATTTCATATTGATATTTATTTCTAAACAATTTTAATGCTTTTTTTTGTTCTATATAAAATATAATGGTGTTTGCAGTTAGTGAAATGATTGTGTTCTGTTTTATCTTATATATAAAATTCTCGTGTCACAATGTTCGTTCCCGTACTCCTCCGAAACGGCTTGACCGATTCTCATGAAATTTTGTGAGCATATTGAGTAGGTCTGAGAATCGGCCAACATCTATTTTTCATACCCCTTAGTGATAAGGGTTGTCCACCCTTAACATTTTTCTATAATTTTTAGACATTTTTTTAATATCTTTATTTTTTTATTATGTCACATTAAAAAATACATACAACCCTAAATTTTTACCCTTTTATCACCAACCCCTAATTTTTAATAGCCATTTTAGTAATTTAATCATTTTTCATCCCCGGTCGATAACTGATCAATCGTCATGTGCCAATTCAATTCAAACGTATTCAGTTTCCGATTAGATTGGCATTTGCAATGACTATCAACAAATCCCAAGGTCAAACGATGTCTATTTGTGGCTTAGATTTGAGAACACCATGTTTTTCACACGGACAATTATACGTGGCATGCTCTCGAGTGGGTAAACCATCCAGTTTGTTTGTGTTAGCTAAAGATGGACTAACAAAAAATATTGTTCACGCTATGTATGGCATTAAGAGATTGATATTGTTTGTTAGTGTTACTGTCGTAATTGATTAATTAATAGTATATAATTTTAAGGAATAAATTATAATAACTTAAAAATAATGTTTGCCTTTTGTTATTTTTATATTCCCTCATCGTTCACAGCGCTCCATGCCTATTTCACGCATATACCACATTCTTACACACTTACAATAAGTATTCAAAGCGTCTCTACAAAGTTATGGAATGGAGAACGCAAAATAGTAGTAGTAGTAGTAGTATAAATTTGCTAGTTATACTATAGAATTTATCAGTAGCCTATATAGCCCACACCGATGGGTACGCAGACAAAGACGTCCAAAATCTGGTTCGCCGGTGACCGGTAGATCTAGGTTCGAATCCCAATCATGTGTGTGTTTTTACTTAAATGGTTTCTCACTCTCCCTCCTCGCAGCTGTAGGTACATTTACTTTATATTTCTTGATTCCTAATCCTTTCCTACCCCGTTAGTGTAAATATGCAGATAGCCCGGATGAGAAGTGAGAGACTATCCAACAACATACTCGTATATTAATATAAATTTCGTATACTAAAATAAAACTAATTATTCTTATTTAAACAGGGTAATTTAAAAATATGTATTTGTGTAGTGTTAATTAGTGCCCAGACAAATCAAACGTAGGCAAGTCAACTCAACCTTTTGGGACATGAACTGTCAAGTTTGACAAGGCGTGATCTAAAGATCTTTAGTTTTTTTTGTGTGTGTCGCTAGGATTTAATAAAAGGAACATTTTTATGAAGACAGTTTTGATCTCAACGAAAATAAAATAAAACAAAGTTACTTGTTCTGTTTTTAGAAGTGGTGAGGTTTCCTCGCTTCCTGTGGACACTGTAGAAAGAAGTTTCAGAGGATGTTTAGGGGAGGAGGAGCTGTAGAAATGAGGAAGGGGAGGGAAAGAAAGAATCGTCTTCAAGTTTTCTTGGCGATTTATATCTGCACCAAACCGTGGGCGACGAGATTTTCGTTACTTAAACTGTTTTGCAAGAATCAGTAGAAAGCATCTACTATATTCATTACACGAATTATTAATTAAAAAACGAAGAAGTTTTTGTTTAAAAGGGGTGTGTGGGAGATGGTGAAGGGAAGGGTTTTCGAAAGAGGATTGGGTTTTATAAAAAAAGTGAAACGGAAATCCAGAAGGAAAAGTTTTTTATATAAAAAAAATTGAACAAATGGAACAAAACGAAAAGAAGAGCCTTGTTTAGCCGGGTTCCTGCGTACATAGGGCAATAAATTCTAGTTTTAACACTTCGTTCTCTTTCTACAGGGTTTCGCCTATTCTATGTTCTCCTTCTCTATTCCTTTTACATTTTCTACGTCACGTTTTTTGTTAAATATTCATTCAATTTGAAAATAGAATAGGACACTCGTAATCTGAGATTTGGAAATGTAAATCGTAGGTATGTTCGCGAACGTTCCTCAGCGTATGTCGACTCGAATACGGAAAGAAGGGGAGTAGGAAGGTGTTAATTCACCTGCTCTTGCCTTGCAAAATAGTTACTAACATAACTCAACGAGCGCCAGTGAAGCAAATGTCGACTCTAGTCAATAATATATATATATATATNTATATATATATATATTAAAAAACTTGAAGAACAAGTAAGGACCACTTGCAACTGACAAAACCGTGGCACTCAGATTTAATATCTGACTGTTTACCTCTTTGTTCTTTTGATGAAAACGTGTTTCTTGTTATTGTTTAGAAACGGAAAAGGGTTGTATTGCATGTGGGTGTAGAAACATTTACTTCAAAGAAAAATACAATTCAAGGTAATGCTGTACATATATAAATTAAACATTTACTATAGCGGTAATAAAATATGTAGCTGACAGTTATCTTTTTTTATATTTTGTTGTGGCTACAGCATATTTTAAGTAGGGCATTTAAGGTGGGCATGTTGGGAATTCGAGAAAAGGGCAGTATTTTGGCAGCTTTTATAGCAATTTTTTTTTTGACAAACTAAATAAAATATTTATATAGTAGAAACCTAAAGTTTACTTACCTTCACATGCTCATATCAACATTTCTTAAATATGTATTAAGGCGATATGCGAGAAATTGACATGAAGACGTTCAGCTATAACGCAATATTTAATTCTCCGACGCTTTATTTAAAAATATGCTTCACGCCAAAATAAAGTCAAAAGATTCCAACAGGGCTATTTTTCCTTAACACCCCTATAGTTTTAGTTTTATTAATAGAAAAAATGTGCTAAAATTTGACATTAGCTCATTTTCAAAGACTTTTTAATCATATTTGCGTAGCTATGAGACTAAGATTGATGAAAAAGGGTTTAGATTTAGCCTTCCTTTAACAAATATAGTAATTTAGTGTTAGGCTCACAACAGAAATTTTGAAGATATTTGAGAACAAGCAGCAAACTTTCCTTTTTACTTTGAGATAAGAAGTTTTGTAGCTTTCTTTCCCCTCTTTCTTATTGACATGACAAATGGTGGTTGATGGTGAAAGGCGAAAGGGAGTATAAGCTTAGACAGACTAGAAAAATAATTCTAGAAAACCTTACCAACCGTTGTATTTTAAGATCTGTGGCCTGACAGCGAGTGATACTTTCTTGCTGACCAAAGCGGCCGCCTTGAGGATGTTCTAGAAATTAATGTCTACTTTTTAATCTTCATTTAAAAAGTTTCCTATCAAATGCTAATGTGCTCATAACAGATCTTAAAGAACTTTTGATATCACCATCAGAAGAAAATTAATCTTTTTGTTTCTACGGAAGTAATATTTGATTTTTTTTTTGCCAAAAATATGTTTTACTATAGAAACTGAAAAAACACTCCCCATTATTATATTAAACCTTAGATGTATCAGTAATGTGCCTTACATTCTAGTGGTCTGAGGTTTGGCACCTACCAGGACAAAAAAATATAAAATTGTGAAATTGAGATGATTTTTTTTTGCTAAAATAGAATGTTAATTAAATTAAGCCCTTTTTCTAGAACTAATATTATTTTTCACCGCATCTTACTACCCGTTCACGCTATACGCATCATAATTAAGAGATGCCACTAATAATCACATTGGAACTAAAAGTATGTTCACTGCAAATACAATTTTTTTACAGAAAACAATAATCTAATCATAATTAAAAGCTAGCCTAGTCAGATAGAATTCATGTGAAAATCATGTCACCAACTTTGTGATTCAGTGGAAAGTTAAGAAGCGTAAGTTGATTATATTTTTGTATTATTCTATTATTTTTACCATGATCAATAGTATTATTACTACCTACTAAATACATTACGAGTAGTGATGGATAAATACTTTATATTAGTCCGTTTCACACAGGTACTATTAATATCAATCTGATATAGCAAAGATAAATTGAGTCGTTGAGAGAAAGTGTTCCAGCACGATAGGGGAGAGGGGGGGTCAAAGCATCTTTAAAGCACTCATCAGGGATTTGATCCCGTATCTACCTGACAATAAATTGAAATGCACCACAATACACTTTTTGGCCATGCTGGAAATTGGAATCAGGACTTTTGAATTACTAAATAGACGTGCAATTTACTGAACTAGGTTATCAAACAACGTTTGTATAAAAACTAGATACTTTTGCCAAATAGTGAAAAACAACATTGTTTCTATTAACTAAAATGACTGAAATTATTATTTAGTCCATATATTTGAAAGCATTGAATTTATTTATGCTAGAGAGATATTTTAATAACACATATATATTACATTAAATATAACAGAGATTGATTTATATTTAAAAAAACTTAAAATAGCTTACAATGTCTCAATTATCACAAAGCCTTGCATGTGTGTGAAAAATAAAGAAGTACCCGAAAGAAACACTATTGTTTGTTTTTTTAAATAAAACGACTGACATTATTATTCAGTCCATATAGTTGAAAATGTTGAACTTATTTATGCTAGACAGACTTTTAATAACACAGTTTTATATTCAATATAACCGATTCTGATATATATATAACTTATATAACTTAATATATATATATATAAATAAAAAGCTTTAAAAATATATATTACAACTTTTTAAAAATTATATATATATTAAGTTTTAATATATATATATATTAAAACTTAAAAAAACTTACAATGTCAAAAAGCCTTGCATGTGTGTAAGAAGTAAAGAAATACTCGAAAATTCTTTCTCTCTCTCTCTCTCTCTCTCTCTCTCACACACACACACACACACACACACACAATGGTGTGCAGTGCGCACAGCTCGGAAATTTCGTCAACAGACTGATGATGTCCATCCAGTTATTGTATGGAGATCATTGACTCAATGACAACAAGAAGGGGACAATGGAGGTTTGGGAACAGTGGTAATTCACCTGTCCTTGCAACATGGTAATTAACACCCCACTACTGGAGCCAATGAAGCGAGTGTCGACTCGATTAAAGCCAGTGAGCACTATATAACTGGAGGGACAAGTAAACACCACTAGCAGTTGACAAAAACGTGACGGTCAATTTCGTCGTTTGCTTCAAACTGAGGAAACAAATCGGTCGATTTACCTTGTCTTTCTTACGGCACAAATGTGCCGCTGGTGTATAAAATTGTTATTCTTTAAAAATTGTGATGTATTGAATCACATTTACTTTTTTTAATGCAATTTAAATGCCCAGGTAATATTCCTTTATAACTAAAACCTTTATAATCATAAAATAATTTTAATGCTGTTGACGTTTATCTGAATCTTTTAACTATGTTTTTCAAGGAGGGTGGAAGGGGACGCCAGAAAAGGCAATGTTTTAGTTCATATAGCAAAACATTTTTTGGACAAAATAAATAAAATATTGCTACAGTAAAAATATAATAGTTTAATTTGCTTCACATGATGATCTCAATAGTTTTTGAATATCCTTGGCCTTTACTTTCCTCTAAATATTTTAGTTTAAAAAATGAATGAAGATTAAGAAGATGAATATAATTTTATTCAAACATACAAATTATATATATTTTTTTCAAACTAGATTATTTTGTTCTGTTTTTATATAACCGCGTCTTACTATCTATTCAGTTTATACGCATATAATGATAATTAATATAGTGGGGTAGCGAAATGAAGCATGTTAGAGGTAATCTACCAGTATTTGTGTGGAATGAGAATGGAAAACCATTTAAGAAAAATCACCCTCGGTACACCCGACTTGAATACCAACCCCGATCTCCCCGTCATCAGCAGGACAGTCTAAAACGAGAGTAACACCTTAAGCCTCATCTACAGACTCCATATACGTAAGTCCATGGTCCATAAGAATTCGATGCCATAGTATCAGATTGCTCTTTTCTTCGGAGTCCTGATCCATACCCTTATTTCGGTCCGTAATCCGTAGAAGTTGGTCAACTTTAACTTTCTAAGGAATAGTCTATACGGACTACCAATTACAGTTAAGTAAATATGTGCACGTGCATCGAAATAAAATCACTAATGGCATCGAAAGGATTCGTTGTTTATTATAATTTTGATGGTCCAAATCGCGTTCTAAATATAGTTTTTGTGAGTATACTTAATCTACATTTCAAGTATATTCTGAACGTTTTCTAAAAAAGATGTTTTAGATTATTCTATTGATCCGCTGAGTGCTTGGAGGCTGCTACTTGTTGTAGACGATTTTATTCCGAAGAGTGTTATTGGACGAAGTGTCTGACTATCTCATTGGTTGTTGGTACGGTCACATTATTAAGAATACGAACTGTGTGGGCGCAAATATAACTTCTCAGGACCAAGGACCAAGGACCACGGATACGGAGTCTGTAGAAGGGGCTTTAGAACGTTCGAACACTGAAGAGGGTAACTAAATTATTGAAATAATATTATTGCTGTAAGTATTTAATTATATTAATAAGTTAGGGATGAGTCAGATAGAATTTAAAGAGAATTTACCAGCATTTGCACCATACAGAACACACACACACCTTAGTATATCCGCCAATATTTGAACCACTAACTTATTTTTTTACCACATCTTACTTCCTGTTAAGGAGATACGCATATATTATAATTACTCTAATGGGGTAAGGATGAGGAAGGAAGAATTTTAGAAGTAATCTACCCGCATTTGCGTGGAAAGAAAGTGGGAAAGTATTTAGGTAAAAAACACTCTCAGTAGACCTGACAAGGATTCAATCTCCGATCTCCACATCATCAGCAGCTTACCTTCTTGTCAGCAGAAAAACAGACAAGGGGATTTTTACATTTAACCCGCGTGCCCTCCGGTGCGGGTGACACGATGAAGAAAACGTTCGATCGAAGAACGACGCGGGTGAATTATGTGGAATGACTGTTGAAAGCAGGTAATGTAAATACAATCTTTATTGTCCCATTAACTATTCATCGTAGCTATGGAAGGGGCCTTTGTGTATTCAAGAGACGGAATTGAAAGAGACAAGACGTGAGAAGCGATCCCGGACATATTTTCATTGGGACACGAAGGGGTGGACAGAGCCTACCATACAAGAGAAATGGCTATGGCCCTGTAAAAAGCAATGCTATTCTGAGAACAAGAAGTAAGGGGAGGGAAATCGAGGGAGCTGCAGCCCCCTCCCCCTTCAACAACTCCTTTCCCCTCACAAATGTCTAAAAGGGGTCGACGGAATTGTTTCCACTTGAAATGATCTACATTCCGGATTTTAGTTAAATGAAGCGTCAGAATGGAGATAGTTCCGTATTTAATTTTGGCCACCAAATTGGTCTTGAAAATACGGAAAGGTATTCACAACAGAAATAAGATCATTTTATAATGGCTAACGTTCCAAATTTTGTTAATCTATCAAATGCCTGAGAAGATCAGGTAGACAGATAGGGTGACAAATGAACAAGTCCTAAGAAGAGTGGGGGAGAAGATAATCATTTTGGATGTGTATTATTATTAGCACCGCATCTTACTACCCGTTCGGGTTATACGCACTTACGCTAATGTGTAATGGTAGGGTGATTGTGAGATGAAATGGAGGACCTACAGTTTAACGTGGAATCCGAACCACGGTGGAGGCCTGGAATTCCCCACATTCACAAGATGTCTTGTCAGAGGTGAAGGAAGGGTTTGGTAATCTGATAAATCTTTGCCGCGACCGAGGATTGAACCCCAGCCGCCAGCACAGAAGTCTGACACCTTACCCCTAGACCACCAGGTCACCCATTTTGGATGTGATTCTTTGGCGCAAAGCAAACTGGATTGAACACATCCTTAGGAGGAAATGTCTTCTGAACGACGTCATAGAAGGAAAGGTTGAGGGAAAGAGGAACTTAGGAAGAAAGGGGATTCAAATATTGAATGACTTGAAGTAAAGAAAAAAATTCTGGAAGCTGGAGGAGGAGACAGAGGACAGGGGGAATTAGCGGTCTAAGTTCACTGACAAAAGGAATGGACCTGTCGTAAGACAGAATAACTAATAATAATAGTAATAATAATCACTTCAAATGGCGGAACAGTACCCATGAATTAAATAGAGATCATTCCGTATGTGTTTATAGGTGCAAAGTATTATAAAATATCGGAAAAAGAGAGTGATTTACAATTATGGACCTGATACTTTTCCAGCTTTCTTTACTCTCGAGAGTTCAGAACTAAATCCGGAATGATCTCCATTTCAACTGCGAATAATTTTTCATATTTGTAAGTGGTGAATTTTGTGTCCCTAAAAAGACCAGTAGTAGTCTACATTCTGGAATGTTCACTCCATTTACCCTGAGAAGTGTCAGTATTATTCTAATGGACTATACCGTGGCACTATCTTTTAAGCTGTGCCAAATTGGAACCATGCATTCCTTGCTACCTTTCAGATTAAACGAAGGGTACATATTCCCGTTGTATAGGCTTATACTTTTTCGAATTTTGAAATCCAAATCTTTCGGCCATAACTTTATCCAAAATGGTATAAATTCAAATTCACTCTATGTTTTCTTGCTTTCACTAAAATTCTGAATTTAGACCTTTTAAATATGTTCTATGAAACATATCTTCAATATTTTTGAATTTACTATAGTAACTGTTTTACAACAAAATAATCAGAATTTGCCTAAATAATTAGACTTACTTACATACTTAGTCTATGACATTGGGAACTCGAAAGTTCATTGCCACACTTACACAGGTACGCCACCAATCCTTATCTTGAGCTAGTTATATCCAGTTCACATAATTACACCCTATTCCTCTATATTGAACTAGTTTTATCCAGTCCAACACACTACACCCTATCTCTTTCAGTTCAATGCTATCTTCCCATCTGCGTCTAGATATTCACAACAGTCTTTACCCATTAGGTCCAGTCAGTACCCTGATCAAGGTTCTAGAATCTTCCATTCACGCTGCATGTCCTGCCCGTCGTTATCTACGAGACTTGATTATCTTAACAATGTCTTGTGATTAGTACAGATTATTTAACTCATTATTATGTAACCTCCTTCACCCCTCAGTAGTTTCATTCCTTTTTGGACCAAATATCTTCCTAAGCACCTTGTTTTTAAACATCCAAACCCCCTAAAAAAATTGTCGTCATGTGGGGTAAGAGACCAGGTGGCACACTCATAGGAACAATCGGTAAAAATATTGTTTTGTATATGCTAAGTTTTACATTCCTTGAAAACAGATCCCCAAGTATTTCTTCTGCATGTGGCGTCAATCTCATTAAAATTATGTTAGATAAAATTGTGTATATATATATATATATATATATGTGTGTGTATAAATTTCATCTATATATATATATATACACTTATTATTTCCATGAGAGTTACCACAATATCTTATTGCTAATTTTATTTTATCTTTAATAATGAAATATTTACCTGTGTGTAACAATAACATTTATATTTAGTTGGGTACAAAATAGGAAGGAAATTTTGAATTGAGTAGTATTCTGCTTCTAATAATAATATATAACAATTTGTTATTGTTTATTAATTTTTTTCCCTGATCATGCTTCTAATGTTCCACAGAAGGTTAAAATTTATGAGTATTGGGTTATTTGTGTATCTTTGAAATATTAATAAATTTGTGCATATGAAGACGTTTTGATATAACTCCTCTTGTAATTGTAAAATATTTCACATAAATTTGATATCAGCAACAAAATGTTCATTTTAGAATTTTTTATATGTAAGTTTTATATTTTTGGCAGGTGCTCCTATGAAGTACGAATTTTTAGTTAGTTTTGTTCGGGGCGGTACATATTGCGAGTGTACTTGACGAGTCCTTTTTAATTTCCAATGTTTTTTAGGGAGATCTGTAATTACTCTTTGGATTTGGAGTTGATTTGGCTATCAAGACAGAAATAAATGAATTCAACATGTATTAGTAGAATACAACACTTGATCCCACGGTTTAAGACAGAAATTAAAAAAAAAAATCAATTTTGTTGGGTTTTAATAGAAGAAAATAGCCAATAGGGCTATGTTAAATTAACCTCCAATATATAGCTATGCGAAATCTCAACACAATCAATATAAGTGTTTAGGCATGATAGCGCTACAGAAAAATACACAAACAATATTTTATTTGTATATAACAGTAGGATTTAATATAATTTTGCCTTATCAATATTATTAATAAGATAGTTTTGACCTTTTGGGATTTAACCTTCAACTAATTGTCCATTTTCAAATCCATCTGCGGTCGATTTATTTCAGAGGGGAAGAAAGGCCGTTGATCTCATGTCCCATGTGGCGTGTAAAAGAACCCTGAAAAGTATGCGAAAATACCTTTCCGGATAAATATGTAGGCTCTTTCGCTCTAACTCATAGAAATTATCGTTTGCTGATATAATCAGTTGGTTTAAAAAGTGCACGTTAGGGCGAATTTACATTGTTCATCCAGGATGATCATAATTGATGAATCATCGAGAGTGAAGTCACTGGATGGACCGTATTTAGATAACACTGGTCATCAAGGTGATTTAAGCAGTTCACTTCAAAATAGAGGGAACTGGAGTATTGCAAGCAGGTATTCGTATGGTGTGTGATTTATTAGTTCAGGAGGGTCAACACATTCTATATGAAAAAAGAAAGAGAAGGAATCAACGCGCGAAAGTGGGTGAAACCTTTGATGGTGTGACGTAATACTTTGGGTTTATCAAGCCCATTACTAGTGGAATGGACTAATGAAGACGATGATATGCTGAAAACCACATTCGAATGTCCAAAACAAAATTGTGATAGTTGTTGGCAAAAGTAGAACCATATATACACGCAAAAAAGCAGGGGCACACCCACAGGAGTGGGGGAGGAGGGCTTTGTAGGCTGAAGGCCCCCCAGAGCTGACGGCCCTCCCCCGGAAAATTAATAATATTAAAAAATATGTTTAGCACTATGTTATGTCAATTAATCAATTATATTTTATTTAATTATTTTTAATATAAAACAAATAATTCTGTGCAGTAATTAGGGCTTTTGAAAGGAATATTTTATTCTGTTGATTTTTAATTTTACTTAAATTTGCACTTAAATGAAAACTGGACCTATTATACCGTAATATTTTCTAGATATGGTTAAAGTCTTTACTCTTTGTACATGAATTTTTAAAGTTTTGAAGTAATTGAAATTATTATTTTAGAGCAATTATGTAAACACTAATATATCAGGAAGAGGGTAAGGGGCAGTTGATATCATAGGCCCCACCCCCAACAACTGCAAATCTTGGGTGGGAAGAAGAATGTGTAAACACAGACCTGTTAAACAGTAACACACACAGTGCTAGAGGGTAGGCCTAGGATCCGATTTTGGTACAAATTAGCTTAAATATTAGCATCTGCATTCTTTGAAATCAAGTTTTTTTCCGGCCCCATTTTTTAGGGGGCATCACTGATTCTCAATCTTTCTTATCCTCCTACTTTGAATCAACTTTCCAAATATTACAGTAATTGAAATATATAATGGTGCAATTATGACAATTATTATGTTAACCGCCCGCCAATCCACACACAGCTCAAAATCTTGGGTGCACCCCTGCAAACAAGATACAAAACTTAGAGAATGCCGTTTTGCTCGACTCAAGCTGCAAATAACACTAAGATATCCAAGTGATTTAATGTTCCTTAAACACTCACAATATTTTAATATATCTAATAGTAATGGGGTATGGTCGTCCTTCAATTTAAACACCATGATGCACACAAGCAATTACTGCACAGCTACTATACAATTGTCGTATCCCGGAGTGATCAGTTCTAGGAACGGGAGGACAGGAACGTTTGATTCTCTGCAACTCTAAATCCTTGATAGGAACCTAGAATCTTAAGAGTCAGATGATAAACTCGTACAAAGTAAAAATGACAGATTAAACATTTATTACTTCTAAAGTACAAGTTGTTTTAACAAGGAATCCAGAATAAGTTATCTATTAACGTTCCATTTAATTCTGAGAACAGCTTTGAGAGAGCGAGCGATTCTGTCTCCCCTCAAGCTCAATTTAGAGGGTTTATATAGCCCTCTTGTTTATTTCTAGAATTTCCATCCTACGTAGTACAAGTGGTGTAACCGTGGACTTTTGGAACATCAGGGGACAACATGTTACCCTGTTAGTTTTCAATGTTTACTCTTAATGGACCTATCTGCGCACTTTGATTAGTGGCTGTGTTTCAGGTCACGTAGCCCCAAAAATATATATAGTCTATAGTAACTTAACTTTTACTACCTATACCTAATGACACCTTAGTCACACCTTCTTGTATTACGTTTACATATTACTAAATACATATTAATAATTAAATTAATTATTATCAAATATCTGGTGGCTTGTCTTATTCACTTAGTACACCTCAAAGTGCGCATTATACGACACAATATGTACGAAGACGGGCGTTAACTGAAGAGGAAAAGGCAAGCACATGTTTACACTATTCGTTTTGGGTGACTCATCCTCTGTGTTTCATCACCAGTGAAGAAAAGTTGGCCGCTGCCAACTTTAGGCGAATTTACACTAGTCATCTAGGATGATCATCATTAATTAATCATCGAGAGTGACGTCACTGAATCAACCGAATTTAGTTTACACTGGTCATCAAGGTGACGTATGAATAAGATTGGCGTTCACTAAAGAGGAACAGGCAAGAACATGTTTACACTATTCAGTTTGGATGACTCATCCTATGTGTTTCATCATCAGTGAAGAAAAGTTGGCCGTTGCCAACGTCGTTCATCGTTCATCTTTGATGATCACTTTAGATTATTGTAACGTTTACATTATTCATTTTCAGTGATTCATCTAAAGTTCTCATCACAAGTGACCAGTGAAAATTTGCCTTTAAATACTTTAAATAAATTAAAATAAGTGTTATATTTACTACTTACGTTGTAGGGGAAAGGAGGGCAAAAGGGCTACCTTAACGGGAAAAAAAAAAAAAAAAAAAAAAAAAAA
>CABEEJ010000947.1:142450-172729 GCA_901482245.1 Timema douglasi | reverse complement strand
TATATATATATTGATTTTATTTATAACATTATATATTTATATAACATTATATGGCTTGTATTTAGTCCTATATAACATTATAAACCTATATATGCAGTAGGTATGTGTGTTGTGCACGTTATCAGCAACGTCGGGCAAAGTGGACAGGAACCTGGCCACTTTACCCTAACAGACGCCATTTTAAATAACAGTCACTCAACCCCACACAAGTAGGTTCAAGGTTAAATTGAACATACGATCAATTAGGCCAAAGTACATATATTCAACGTAAAATTATTAATCAATAATAAAATAGAATGTTTAACAAGTAAAAAAATATTACAAATGATGCCTACCTTAGATCAGCAAGCTCCGAAAACACTTTTTTAAATATACACTTCCAACAAATGCAGCCACCGCGTTCTTTGTTCGTTACACAACTAAATATAACTGTACAAAGTAGTTCACGATATCCTGGATAGGTAGCAGCACCAAACAGCGTCAAAAAATGATAATGGCCACTTTGCCCGCTATGGCCACTTTGTACACCCTTCCCCTACTATACTCAATAACGGAGAACATCTTCCTAATTTTTTTTTCTCATTTTGGTTTTTAAACTTTCATTTTTCCTTATTATTGTATCACTCTGAAATTAACATCAAAAATTGAAACTGGTTTTCCTAATATTCACCCACAAGATTTGTCAATTACATTATTCCAAACTTATCTAAATTATTATAATCATTCCTTAGCTAATAATAAAACGCTCCCTACAACTCTACTCTAGAATGTTTTCTAAAATGTGAACCAGACTAGGTGAGCTTTATGTTTAGTCTGCGTGTCCAACGATGCGTGTGTTATCACTGTTCTAAGCAATCCTGCGCATAAAAAGGATAACCTTGGCGTTATTATCCATGGTGGGACTTTTGTTCCCTTGTTGCTCTGATCAAGTACAAAAGTGTGTTGGTTGTTGGAGACGAGGGTTTTGAGGTTAGCGGAGGGAAAGGGGAGTGACAAGTCATGATGGAAGAGTACATGGGGTAAAGGTGGTTGGGGGGTGAGAGGTGGGCAAGGGGAGAATCCACCGTGTCATACTAATAACGTCAACGACATACCCCCTCAACGTTTCCACCACTTGGTATAATACCTGTTATTTATCTCACGGAAATAAAACGCCCACCAAATAAAATCTAACCTGTTGCATACCATCTAGGGGGGGAAAAATTATACAAAGGGAATTTGTTTAAGCATCTGGAGCTTTCAATGGCACACCTAGTGTGTGTGTGTGTGTGTGTGTGTGTGTGTGTTTATATGTGTTTGAGGGGAGGGTGTGTAATTGGGGCATTCCACCCCTCCTTACCCACTACTCCCAAAGGTTACAAATAGTGTTATTAAAAACTCAAAAGATACAACTTAAGATGTGTTCACTTCATAGGATGAATTTCAGAATTAAACTTACGAGGCTTGATACTAAAAATATATTGCATACGTATATTAAAATTATTCCTTTAAAGCTCTAATGAGGAAAAAAGTACATTCATATTAGGTTCAAAACATTAAAACTACTTTCCCTCCAACCCTGACCCACTCACAGCAAAGCAAGTTTCTGGGTGCCCCACTGAGATATTTTAGTGATACATTTTTTTAATTAAGGCGACCACCTCAGTCAACGATAAAGTATCAAACGCTTCCAGACTCCACGGCTTAAAATACAATAACATGTGTCTTATTCTGGAACTACTTCTCTATTCTGTCTAAAGGAACTACTTCTCTATTCTGTCTAAGTTAATGAATGCTCCCTTTAACCCTTCACCTACAACCACACTTTGTCATGTCAACTAAATAGGAGAGGAAAGAAAGCTACAAAACTTCTTAAAGTAGAAAGCTCGCTGCTCTCAAATATCTTACAATTTTCTGTTGTGAGCCTAGCAACAGATTACCGTATTTTTTGTTAGAGGAAGGCTAAATCTCTTTTTCATCAAGCCTAGTCTCATAGCTTTGCAAATGTGTCTAAAAGGACGTTGAAAATGAGA
This sequence comes from Timema douglasi, assembly GCA_901482245.1. NCBI lineage: Eukaryota > Metazoa > Arthropoda > Insecta > Phasmatodea > Timematidae > Timema > Timema douglasi. The sequence continues at coordinate 170,717 of CABEEJ010000947.1, read as the reverse complement.
TGTCACTTTTTGTATAGTAATAAAACTAAAACTATAGGGTTTTTAATGAAAAATAGACCTTTTGGAATCTTTCAACTTTATTTTGTCGAGAGCCATATTTTGAAATTACGCATCGTATAATTAAATATTTGGTTAGAGCTGAATGTCTAGGTGGCAATTTCTCGATTACCTAGGTGTCCCCCTTATGTAACGGAGGATTTCTGGATGACTGCTACGTGTCTAAGAATTCTATTAGGTGGCCCCTTTAGTGAAAATATTACGAACTAGATTAAATAATTCTAAATTTTTGGTTGAATATGTTAAAATTTATAGGACAACATATAAGAATAATCTTATTTCCGATTAACTATCTCGTATCGTGAAAGGCATTTTTTACAAAAGTCCAACAGCTTGACTTGTTCGGTAGCGTATGTGTCCACTGAATTAAGGATACTGGGTTCGATTCCCGTTAAGGTTAAAATATTTATTCTTGGAGAAATAACTGCTTTACCTCTTCCCATCGATGAATTGACGTCGGACAGACTTAGAGTTGTGCCTGTATTATAATTAAGTTAGTTTGTAAGTCATATGTTATTATAATCTGACAGTCCATTAAGTTCACGCTAAATACCCCATATAAATATAGAAATAATTTTTACAATTAAAGTTATTCACCACAACCTAAATGTAATGTTATGTAACAGGTTTTAAAAATACCTATAATAGAGTTAACTATCATCGATTACGTATTTCTTCACTATATAAAAAAGTATTTGTATAATTTTACAAAACAATTTTAATAAAAATATATTTCCTATTATTTGTAGGCCACATCAGTTGTCATGGATTTTAAGGCGTAAGTCTCTCAATAGATTGGATTGCTGGTGAAAGTGAGATATAGGCATCTCAAATATTGGATGGGTATAGTGGTGATAATTTTCCCATCCTCTCTCCACGCCAATGCAGGCTCACCTCTCTAAACTACGTCCTCACCTTCGCCTCTTAAATTAAGCTATTAATAACTGTAACAATAACCGGACCCACCTCGATGGCCGATTGGTTTAAGGCGTCACTCTTCACAATATACTTCATTGTCGATTACAGAGAGATTCGGATTCATATTCCAGTCGGGTGTACTAAGAGTGGTTTTACCACTATCTCTCGATAAAAATGCGAGTAAACTTCCTGTAAACTCAACCTTCCTGTTTCCTAACACATTAAAGTAATTATTTCATTTGCGTACAACCCGAACAGGTGGGGTGACGAGGTGATATAAGAAAAGCATTTAACGTAATGATTTACAAATCTATATACTGTGTAACTTAAGGTGGGGATTCGAGAATTGGTCAGTGTTTTTGAAGTTAAAAGAAAACTTTTTTTTTGTCAAAATAAATCAAATATTTATCCAGTAAAAACATAGAGTTTAATTTTCTTCGCATGGAGACCTCAATATTTGTTGAATATCAAGGATGTCCTGGAATTTAATGACAAATTTTTATAATAATTTAAAAAGTTTGTCATCTTGTGCCGCCACGTCCATGAGAGATATTCAAGAACTGTTAAAATCATCGTGTGAAAATAATTAAACTCAGTTTGATTCCAAACACTATTTTATTTATTTTGACCATAAAAATGTTTTGCTTTAAAAATTGCAAAAACATTGGTCTTTTCTCGTGTACCTTACATACCCACATTAAAAGGCCTTGAATTTAGTAATCCGTCTTCAACACAATATTTTGCATATTTTAAACGTTATTATGCCATAAATATTCCCAGGAATTAAACCTTAGTACACTTAACACGTAGGGTATTCAATGTGTTCACATATCCTTGCACATTATTTCTCTGAATTAAAAAATATTATTGAGCAGTAAAGTTTTGTTGAAGTTCCATCAATGTAAAAGAGGAGAATACAAAATCGAACCCCAGATAAAATTGACCACCTACGTTACGCTTCATCTCAGTTACAATTCCCGACCTGGATGTAAACCAACAAAGCGGTCACCTCTTATTTGAATTCAAAAGAGCAAACAAAAGACTTGAGATGGTTATGCGATCAAACAAAATTACTTAAAGTGAATAACATAAACCTTTTTCAACTCAAATTCTTTTTAAAAAATACTACATTTACTCATATGGTAAGTGGAATATTAAACAAAAACAAAATTGTTTTCAATTCAATGGCAATGACAAGATTATGACACTAGAAACATAAATGTTATGCATTGTATAAAATAAAATAAATGGTATGACCCGATAGTACTTACCAACTTAAAATAACAACCTTAATTTGGAATAAGATTTGCATAAATCGACTATTAGTAAACTAACACGCCAATTAACCTTTATATAAAAAAACACCTGTGTAATGAATAAAAGAAATGTAAAAATTTCCCGGGTATACATTTTGAACAACTCATTCGAGCCATATCTTAACGATTCCTAATTTTCAAAAATCAGTCATTATAAATTATATTTAAATTAATTTCTGCAATAAAAAGAAGTTTATAGTGGTATTAATCATGTAAAGCACGTGTATAACCATTTTTTAACAAAATCGTTTAGAGTAATTTTTTTAAATTCAAATTTAAAAAGTTAAATTATTTGTAAACTATACTTAATTTTAGAATGGATATTAAACTCACTATTTCGTTTCGAGGTATGACCTAACATATAACATTACAATAACAAGTTTGAAGACAATTTAGTAAACCGTTTGGCTGTAGCCCTAGGTGCATTTAAATAGACATACAGAGAAACATACAGACATAATTCTAAAACCAACTTTTTCGAGTTCAGAGGCATATACAACGCCAAGATACATCATAATACAGATCTCAATATTTTCATCTAATGAGAATTATAATCATTAATGGCGTAAAAAATATTCCATGGGCTTAATATACTCTTAACATCAGGATCATATAATCTGGTTCGACGGTGACCGGGAGGGTGGATTTCGAATCCCAGCCAGGTGTATTTTTAAACTGCAAATGAGCGTACATTTACCCTAAATTCACCTTTTCCCACTACTTTCCTATTTATACATTAACTGTGTTTTAAGCTCTTCACTGGTGAATATCGGTGTATTTATTTGTAGCTGCTCTCCTCATACTAAGTCGCAACCCTTATGAACCTTACCACTGGGCACATGGACAAAGGTTTTAGTCTCTCTCGAGTTCATTTTGGCCTGTGAAATTACATTAATATGATAAATATTATTTCAAATAAATGGTACGACAAAAATTTACAAGCTTTCTCATACTGTGGCTTGGAACAACATTTTCATAAATAGATTTATAGTAAACTACCCTTAGGTAACTTTTACTCATAAAAACTAACACATCTTCTTGTTAATCACACTAATCATTCTTCATATATGGTTAACCAAACTCAAAATTTCATAAATCAGTTATATGTATAACCTCAAGTTATTTAAATTTGAAAAATAAAAACATATTCTTTATTATCATAAAATAAAATTTCTATATACCGATTTTAAACTTAATCTTCAAAACTAGTTTCGAAATATTTTCTAAAATTTGTCAATATCCTTAAATTAATTTATTTTAGAAAAATAAACACACATTATTATTTACCATGTAAAATAGTCCCCATATGCATAATTTGAAAAAAAGCTTTGGAGTATTTTCAAATAATTTCATATTTTTCAAATATTAGTCATTTTCTATCTTCTATCATCTTCTATAAGATTAGTTTATATATATAAAATAAATAATGCATATCCTAGAAAAAACCCTACCATATACCCATTTCAAACCATATTGCTAAAACAATTTTTTAAATATTTCTAATTTTTTTATATCAGTAATAGGTAAACTACCCTTAAACGATTTTTTTTAACCCAAAAACCAAGTACAGTATACAGTGTTGATTAGGAGTTCATACACATCCTGGATATTATTTTAAAACCAAATAGTTAGAGCTATTTTCAAAAAATTTGTAATTCAACAAAATCACTCATCATTAAACTACCCTTAAATTAAGAGCTAGGGATAAAATAAAAAATAAAAGTAGAAAGCGTTCCGATGAATAGACATTTAACATATAATTTGAAGTTTTGACAAATCCACTAAACCATTTCAGGTTTGTGGCCAGGGACATACATACAGACAGATAAAATTTTACAATCCACTTTTATAGTTTTGGGGGTATATAAGACGTAAAGAACCATCATAATCTCGAGATAAAAAATTTTAACGATTACAATACTTTCTCTTTAAATGAGGAAAAAAACCTGCTCTACTTAAGGGCGGTATATCTTTCTTTGTATGTTATTCTTACCGGAAAGGAGGGAGTTTGCTTCTTTTTCTGCCACTACGTCTTATTACCCGTTAGGGGTGTACGCATTCTAGTGGAAAAGCAATGAGGAAGGTAAAATTTAGAGGAATTTTACCGTCATTTGCTTGAAGAGAGAGTGAGAGACCTTTAGGAAAAAACACACTCTCACTACACACGGGAAAGATGATTAAATGAGTGTTATATTCAATCTGCTTTCCTAACAATGTGTGTCATTTGTCTGATTAAATTCAGAAAAGCCCGCTTCGGTGGCCACATGATCAAAGGCGCTACTCTAGCAATAAACTAGACTGCCAATGACAGGTAGATCGAGGTTCGAATCTTAGTCGGGTGTAATGAGGATTGTTATTCCAAAATAATGTTCGATACAAGTGGGGGAACATTTCCTATAAATATAACCCACCTCAACCCTAATCTATTAGCGTAATTAGTATATAAGCGTGTATCCCAAAGGGTAGTAACACGCGGTGCTAAGAAAAATAATCATAAAACCCGTACGGATGGTAAGGCAAGAAAAAAAATCCCTTGACAGAGAAAAATAAAAAACACTGTTTCCAGGAGAAACTAGTAACGGCAGGTCGTATCGGGTAGGTCTGACGTGTGCGTACAAGACGTGTGTGCGTGCGTGTTGGTATGGCGTGCAACTCGGCACGCCTCAACGGGCCCATGGATGCGGCGTCGAATATTGAACATTGTGATCTTCCTTCTGGTGGTGGACGTGAGTTTGAACCGTGGGAGCCGATCGGTCAGTCAAACTGAACGGGCTATCGTTCATACATCTCTCCGGAGTCAGGGGTCGGGAACCTAGGTAGTATGGCCACTTAACAGTCTCCTGGGCTTTTATGTTAACGAGTCTTACTACCTGTTTAGCTTATACGCATGTGTGATAATACTCTAATAGAGTAGGGATAAGCAAGGAAGCAATTTAGAGGTAGTCAACTTACAGTTGTTTGGAAGGAGAGTCGGGAAACAAATAGGAAAAAAAACACCCTGAGTAGACCCGACCGGGATTCGAACCACGATCTCTCCGTCATCAGTAGGCCAGTCTAACACGATAGAGATGCTTTAAACCATTCGGTTATTGAAGCGGGTCTCTTTCATTTCGACTCCAGACTTTGTCATAATGACTTTGAATATAGAAGAAATTAGAATAAATCTGCTTCGGTGGGTGCATGGCTTAGTCCCTGTGGCGTCACTATAGCATTAGACTAGACTTCCGATGACGGGGAGATCGTGGTTCGATTCCAGTCGGGTTTACTGAGAGTGATTTTTCATAAACAGTTTCTCACTTTCTCCATGCTAATGCGAGTACACTTCCTCTAAATTTAACCTTCCTCATCTCTAACAAATTAGAGTAATTAGTACATAGGTGTATAACCCGAACGGTTAGTAAGACACGGTGCTAAAATAAATGGAAAAGTAGGATTCTTGTGCGAGTTATGGGGACAATGGCAGAATGTGGGTGATCATCTGTACTCTTAATTAAACCCATAGAGAAGGAATTCAACTTCAAGCAATTATTTTCTTTGCATGTTTTCACAGTTAGTAAGCATACTTATAAATAACTTCTGTTTCTGGATGGCACTAAATATAAGTTCCTCTTTTAGTGTCACAGTTACCCGCCTCGTTGGCGTAGCTGGCTAACGCGCTAGTCGTGTTGAGCTCGACTGCTGAGGACGGGGAGATCGAGGTTCGAATCTCGGTCGGGTGAACTGGGGGTGGTTTTTCCTAAATGGTTTTCCACTCTCCCTCCACGCAAATGCGGGTTCATTTCCTCTCATTCAACCTTCCCAACTCCTAATCCATTAGAGTAATTAGTACTTAAAGCGTATAACCCGAACGGGTAGTAAGACGTGGTGCTAAATATTATTATTATATTAGTGTCACAGTTACGTAACGAAGAATGGCGCGAGGAGGGGTCAAGATAAATGTCTACTTGGTGTTACAGGGAGGAAGAGGGAGTCAAAAACGGTAAGATAAAAGCGTCACATTGTTAATGGATGACCGCTGTTTAAGGGTGAGGAGGGTTGAATGAAGATGAATTTTACCCGCATTTGCGTAGAGGAAGAGTGGAAAACAATTTATGGAAAATCTCCCTAATTATACCCAAAGCAGGATTCGAACTCCCATCACCCAGTCCTTGGCAGTTCAGTATATTATGAGACTGACACCTTAGACTATTCTACCAGTGAAGTGAGTTAACGTGGACCTAATCCAGGTCAAGTTTACCGGAGTGTCTACAAAAGTGGACCTGCATCGGTGGGCATGCAGACTTAATATTAGGCTCATATAATCTGGTTCACCACTAACGGGGAGGTCAGCATAGTTGGGTGTATTTTCCAAAACGCAAATGAGTGTGCATACCTCATTCCTAATCTATTTACAATATAAATATGTGTATAATCAGGTCGGGTAGTAAGACAAGTTGAAAAATTATTGAAAAAGTGAAACTTTAAGGTTGTGTTTCACCCCTTCACCGGTGAATGTTGATGCGTTTCTCTCTCCTCATGATTAACATTTAGATTAAGTCACCAAATACTTGTTAGCCAATCCAGTGGGCACATGGACAAAGGTGCTAGTTTCATCTAGTCTGGTACGCCAGAGATGGAAGATTGGGGAGGGGGGTTGGAATACTGGCCATTTGAAGCGAGGTAGTATTACCTTAAGGTGATTGGCCCTTTTCATTAGGCGTGGAAATGCAGAGCCATTGGAAACAACAGCTATCTTCAAAAATTGTTATTGCTAAGCAATTTTCTTTTCGGAAACGGTTTGTTTAAGAATAGAGGCATGTTTATTAAGTTATCCTCCTCTATAATTTTAACGGTCATTAAATATCGATAAAATTGACATTTTTCAATAGAAAACTGCCAGCTTCATAACAAAAAATAAGAAAATGTAACAATTAATAGGTGACCTGGCTGTCTAGGGGTAAGGTGTCAGATTTCTGTGCTGGCGGCCGGGGTTCAATCCTCGGTCCCGGCACAGACTTATATGATTGCCAAACCCTTCCTTCCCCTCTGACAAGACGTGTATTAATCACAACTCGTGAATATTATGAATGCCAGGCCTCCACCGTGGTTCGGATTCCACGTTAAACTGTAGGTCCTCCATTTCATCTCACAAATCACCCTACCATTACACATTAGCGTAAGTGCGTATAACCCAAACGGGTAGTAAGACGCGGTGATAATAATAATAATAATAATAATAATAATAATAATAACAATTAATAAACATAGATACATTATCTTAGAAGGGGTGTTGAAAATATTAACATAAAAATTTCACTCGTTTTCGAGAAAACTGATATTTACGAACGTATAATTTTTCCGCAATACCTGTCCGGTAGTTAGCGCCGTCTACGGTTTCCGTGATTCATATTTTAATGTTGGCGCGGAAAGATACTTTGGTCAGTTGTGAAGCCCCACCACGCCTTTCACCCTCCCGCCCACCATCACACAAAATAGGTTTTAGACTTGCACTCGACAGGGTCAAGGGCCTTAATGGTTTCTTGCTCGATCTTCGTGAAAATTTAAGTATATTATCTCATGGTTTCACCATCCTCCTTACCTCATTAGTGTAAATGTGTGTTAAAAGTATGAATGGACACATAGACTCTATGGTAAACGTACTGTGCGAATTAAACAACTATGGTGTATATTTAAAGTTGTTTGTATGCCAAATTTATTAAGAGGACACTTTTGACCTTTTATGGTTTTCTATACTTTCTTCATGTAAATTCTTGTTCATATGTTACATCCTATTAGAGAAACTGCCAATTTCACGAATTGGGCAAATGTATGTCCACTCAGTGAACTGACCCCTTCTCTTAAATAATTTAGGCAGCAATAGCATTAACTCTTGCCCATTTCATGAACTGGAAATTATTTTCTTGTCTCTTGAAATCTTAGCTGAAATTCTTTTTTTTAGGAATTATCAAATAATTAAAAAACTAATCCAATTTAACTAAACCTAAATTCCATTCGAAAATGATTAATGGTTTGAACCATGCCTGTTCTATGCGTGTCCATTTCAGTGACCAGTCCAAAATTCGTCCAACGCTGCCCAATTCATGAACCTGACGAGTTTTTGCCAATTCCGTGAAATGAACAAGCGAAGAAGCCAATTCAAGGAATGGGCAGAAATCTACCGATTCATGAAATGGTCAATTTCACTTTCGGGGTGTAGCACATATAGTTAAATATGTATCTACAATTAGTGCCCTTAATGTGACTAGGGCTAGTTCCTAACAAGCCAAACGTGAAGTAAGACACCAAAAATGAACGAATTCGTGGCTACGGAGCAAAACAATCAAAAGTAAAATAAATGACACGGTGCACCCGACCGAATTGATCGCTCCTTTGTCTAAAAATAGAGTTATTTAGTTAAAACTCGCAATATATGTGCAACAAAATAATAAAAATTGTTGTAGAAACAATCCACCAAAGAGAATAAATGAAATAATATACCCTGTGACAGAAACATATTGAGGAAAAGTGACATCTCTGTTCATCAAAGAGCATAACATTAACCAAGAACTCTTATTTTAAAAAGATATTTTCCAATATCTCAGAAACTATTGGTTTTATAAAATTATATTTCAAATAGCTGTTGCCCACATCAGTGGCCGCGTGGTCTAGCGCGCTACTCTCGTGTTGGACTAGATTGCTTAGGACGGGGAGATCGGGGTTTGATCCCGGTTGGGTTTTTCATTGATGATGTTTCACTCTCCCTCCATGCAAATGTGGGTGCATTTCCTCTAAATTGAGCCTTCTTAATCCTTAGCCCACTAGTTTAATTAGTACATAGGCGTAAAACTCAAACTTTTTTAAAAAAATTTAATAGTATTACAACTTTGAAATGATAATTTATTTTGTATCTCAAATAGTTGCACAGATATAATCATAATTGGAAATATACGCTTATATAAGGCACTCGCAAAGTCATTTTCAAGAGAGATTGAGAGTTTCCATTTTGTTTGTAATATTAAACCGTGTCAGAATACGAGATTTAATCAAAATCGTTAAGACAGATTTTGAGAAAATCTATTTTTTTTATCTCTTTACTGTTTAGTAAACTAGCCTTAACTGTACGTACACCCTAAGATATCTTCGCGTACCCCAGGTTGAATACCACTGGCTTATAAGAAAGGGCCATCGTGTAATAAGTCGAGGAAAGACCTATCTTTTTTTCACGGTAAATAGAGTGTTTATATAATTATGTTTATAGCATATTTTTTTTATATAATTTAAAAAATGTAACTTACATTAAGTACTTTTTTACACTTAAAAACTTGCATATTGATTTTTTTAGACATTCCGTGTAGTTTGAAATTTCGATAGCTCGAGATGAGCCTGGTTACGTTCAACTCAAACCATCGAGAATCTACTGCACGTTTATGGTTCAAATTTGTTCCATAAATGAATGAGAATATTATTTCGTTGTTTAGTATGAAGACTTTTCCATTAATAGAGCATTAGTAATATATTTTATTAATTTTAATCAACCTTACTTTTCCCAGAATACGATCTGCATCAGGGCTGCCCTTGGCAGATATGAGTCCCTGGGAAGATTTAGTTTGTGGGACCCCAAGCTATCTGCCACCCCACCCCCTAAAAAAATATTGATTTTTTTTTAATGTTGTTAGTGTATTTTTCACCTATATACCAATTTTTAGCCGTATAAAGTATTAGAAAATGCCCTAAAAGATAAATACATGTGATAATTATTAATACCAGAAGCAATGGTTTTAAACATATAAGGGTTAATTTTCCTTTTCAATACTCATTTCAATTTTCTTACCCAACGAAATAAACATATATAGATACAAATAACAACTTTGCCAAGTTTGAATTAAATCGGTAAATGCGTTCAGAAGTTATTGTGAGACATATCCACCACATTCAGACAAATACGAATCGGTGGATTTAAAACGGAGAACTCGCTTTACACGTTCAATAAATCAAACCACATGATCAGTTTTGTTTGTTTTTACACTCTTAATAATATTTGCTAGATCACCTATAAAGGGAACATATTATAAGAGTGAGCAAGAAAAAAATTCCCACCTCAACCTGTTTTTTCCCCTCTGTCATCTAAGCAAGCGCGGAGCGACCGCACCGTTTGCACACCCTGGAGGTTAAACCCTAATTTATCATTAATCAATAATTAGGGGACTAATTATTTTAGGATTACGCCAGTGCCTAGATGTCGTTCTGTTCAAGGAACACTCCATTTTGGTTAAATAAGCTCCACTCCACGCTATCAACCTGACGCTTAGACCGTTGATGAAGGTTCCCTTTGGAACTGGCCTATGGATGACCCCAACAAGTCAGAGAGAGAGAGAACACCTCTACTATCTGTCTATGATTTATTTCGAGGGGACTGGACCAGACTCGATTCTCTCTCGTCCAATGTGTGGAAACTTATGATAACGACGAAGGCGAACAATGTTTCAGGTGGTACGAGATTTACTCCTTTTCCTCCCTTACTCGGTTTATAACTATGAAAGAAATATATTTTTCACCCTAATGATAGCCAACTTACAATCCGATAGGCATATCTTTTCAATGAACCGTCACATAATTGTTACGAGATGTCGAACACACTGAAGGTGACGTAATGGAGAATTAGCAAGAACAAATCCATGTATTCATCAGTGCTCGACTCAATCGATCGGACACTATGGCTTCCAGCTTACAGAGCGTTTACTAACCTCTCTACAAGACTTGTATTAAGTAGCCAGGATAGATCGGACGTTAAGGTTTTCAATTATAGATCATTTGATAATATAGCTACAAGACTTGATATTAGTAGCCAGGATCAAACCTATGCTTTTAATTATAGATCATTTAATAAAATCTTGACAAAGCTTGGTATTACACGCCAGGGTCGATCGAACACTAGGTCTTTCCATTATAGATAATTTATTAAGCCCTGGCTAAGGCTTGGTATTAGACCCAGCATCGATCAAATGCTAGGTCTTTCCACTATAGATATTTTAATAAGATTTCTATAAGTTTTAGTATTGGTAGCGAGGATCAATAGATCAATAGGTATTTCCACTATACACCATTTAATAAATTCTAGATATGACTTTATATTAGTAGCCAGGATCGATATAACGATGGTATTTCAATTATATATCATTTAATAAGACTCTATAAGGTTTGGGATTCGTAGCCAGGATCGATCGAATGCTAGGTCTCGCTAATATATATAATTTAGTAAGCTCTTGATAAGGCTTGATATTAGTAGCCAGAGAAAAGATCCTTTAAAACTATTAGTGGTCTACTTTAACGCTTACCGCAATGGCGAGACTGAAATATTGAATAATACATTTATTTTATTTAGTTCAGATTATGACCGTTCACTTAGTCTTCCTTTAACTATATCGGATAGCTACTAACTAGACAACTATCTCATGAGTTAAACATAAACTCTACATTAAAATAAGAGTAAAGAATGACCCTGAGCACGGAACGAGTCCCGGATGGTTGAGGGGTAGAGAGCCTTGGTGAAGCCAATGATCCCACTCGAATCAGTGGGCGCTCGGAATAAACGTCAATCTCATCTGTTACGGAGGAAGGTCAAGGTTCAAATTACAGCAAGGTGTGCTGAGGATGTTAATTTAAATAATGTTTCACTCTCTCTCCATGAAAATGGAAGTACATTTCCTTTTAAATCTTACTTTACTCATCCTTACCCTATCATTGAAGATAAATAGAGATATCTCAGGCAGGTACTTAAAACGTGGTCTAAAAATAAATTTGAAGAACGTTTGAAAAGCATTAGCATCAATATTTTCAAAACTATTTAATATTTCGTTGGTGTCTTCATGAAATCTCTGTTTACCTTGCTTCGTTCCACTATGGTTTTGCTTATAAGATAGGGTCATAGTGTAATCCGTCAAGGTTAGACTGCTACCGTTCAGGGTAAACGAAGTGTACATTTTATTTGGTGAAAGCTGTTTCTCTTTAAGCTATATCAACTCTTTCTTAATAATTGAGACATAAGATATCATTTTATTTTGAAGCAGTAGTTATTAAATTTATTATTTTAATTTTATTTCCATTTCTGGTTGTAGTCTGAATGTGAGTGGACTTATTTGTTTCATGTGCAATATTGAAATGTACTCGCAGCAGCATAAAGCAACTCTCGAGTCACCGGTGGCTGGGGTATAAGTGATAGCTCAAGTGTTAGCCAATGATTTCCACACATCCATCACAGACTTTGCCTTTAAATATAAACGAAGAATGACCCTAAGCACTGGACGAATCCTGGCTAGCTCAGTGTAGATTATAGACGCGTCAAACCAATAGTACCAGGTTTGATTCCCGTGTCTGGGTGTACATTTTCAAATTTATGAACATTACTAGTAACTATATTTAATATACACTTTCTTAACCACCTAACTTTATCAAAACACGACAAAATATGTTCTACAACACACCCAATGCCCAGTCCCTGAGTACTTATTTCATCAATGTAAAAGTTTAAGGTAGAAGTGTAAGGAACGCAAGAAAAGGGCAGTATTTTGGTAGTTTTTATAGCAAAGCTTTTTTTGGCTAAAATAAATCAAGACTGACGGAATTCTATCAGCGACAAGTACTTCAACTCAGCAACAAGGACTTCCACTAATATATTTATGCTAAATTATTTTTGGCAGGGATGCTTTCTAAATACTTGATGGCCCGTTTTGAAAAAATTAACTAAAATACCTGTGTAATACTCATTGTTATATAACAGTGAAAAGTAAACAACAAGGACTTAATTTTATATGTTATGTTGGGTATTCACATTGCATTATTTATAGTTAAAAAAAGGAGTTATGCTGTAATAGAAGGAATATCAATTTTAAGCTCTATGTACTGTACATTGCTTAATCATAAAGACTGAAATGTAAATAGTTTAAAATAGAATTAATTGTATTTCTAATTTTATGTTATTAAATTAATATTTACATTAAATCAACTATAATTTATGTGATGAATAATTTTTTAAATAAACTATATCATATTCTATAAATATAGGTTGGATTTATTTGAGATCAAGTGGTGCAAAGTATTTACCTTGATATTCTAGAAAAACGGGCTGCCAGGTATTTAGAAAGTATCCCTGCCAAAGATATTTTTTAAATTTGTGATTTAACATACGTATATGTATATAAGTTCATTTAATTGTAAATTGTTTATAATGTATAATTTTTTGTATTAAAAAGTAATGTCTATGAAAGATTCGAATTACTAGCAAAATGAACATTTTTTGTAGTATGGCCTATTTACATTACAGTATTTAACTTTCCTTGACAATATATATTATACTTGCCATGATTTAATGAAATCAATTAATGTTATTTGTGAAGTATTTCATGTATAAGATTAAAATAAAACCACAGCTATTAATCTTTTCTTTGAAATAAGATTAACTCTGTGCATGTGAAGACTTTTTGATATAAGGTGTAGGTAGTAGGTGTTGTTCGGGGCGGTATATATTGCAAGTGTACTTGTTGAACCATTTTACATTTCTAATGTGTTTTAGGGAGATAAAATATTTCTCCAGTAGAAACATAAAATTTAATTTTCTTCGCATGGTGAGCTCAACAGTTCTCGAATATCTGTGAAAGGTTTCCTGGAATTTAATGACAGCTTTTTGTCGTCATTTTAAAAGTTTTTCTCAAAATACTTATATGCTCATGACAGATATATAAAAAACAGTTGAAATTACCAACTAAAGAAAATTAAACTCTTATGTTTCTACTAGAACAATATTTTATTTATTTTGGTCTAAAAAATGTTTTGCTATAAAAACCGCAAAAACAATTACGTTTTCTGGCGTCGCCTTCCCTCAAGCTCAAATTTCCCCAATAAACCATTTTTGGACTATGCTGTGAATAAATCTCGGGACCCTTAACTCATTAGACCATTGACCTACCCAAGGTGTTAGACAAAGTGCTTTAAATCTTCTATATAGGTGTGAGTCGAATGATGAGGCTTGTTAAATTCTAGATATAGAAAGAAAAAAAAGTAGAAAATAGAAAATCTTTTGTGTTTGTTTGAATTTATTTGATACAAGGGAAAACTATTAATGTTTTATCACTTTGGATATTTAAACACAATATTATTTTCTTACTTTAAGGGTTGTTTTAGCGCCAACATGCGATTTTCAATATTTATTTAAATAATTTGTTTTATATATAATGACAGTTATTTGTAGCACCGCGTCTTACTACCGGTTCGGTTTATACGCCTGTATACTAATTAAACTAATGTGTTAGAGATTATGAAGGTTTAATTTAGAGGAAATTCAACACCATGTGCATAGAGGGAGAGTGGAAAACCATTTAGGAAAAAACCTTTTGAGTGAATTCAACCGGGATAAAACTCCGATCCTCCCATTTTCAGCTGGCTAGTCTATTGCGAGAGTAGTGACTTAGACCATGCAGCCATCGGGTTATAATGAAAGTTGACTAACATTTTGTTTGTAATAGTGGTAGCTGTAAATAAACGGCTAATAAATGTAAATCAAATCGTTAAATTTAATTAAAATATTGAGTTTTGAGCTTAATAAGAAATTATAGGGTCTCGGTAAGATAAGTTATTAGAGGTAAAAAGTGAAATTATTTATTTCAACGTCATATTACACTCAATATTATATTGTATTAAGGGGATTATTTAAGCTTTGGCGAACTTATTATAAGACTTTTTATGAGACGGGGGCGGTATTTGTGGGCTGTACCATATAGCTCAAGCGTAGTGGAGGCTTATCAGCCGGTCACGAGGAGTCAGAGCAGACATAACACTTCTTAATCAACTACTTCCTTTCACCAAGTAGCAAGGTGGTTTGTCTCGTATTTCAAAGCTGGGCATACATTATGTCGGCTATGCAGAAAAAAGCTTAGTTTTGATAGTGCGGGTGACTCATGTTACAAGGGAGTGATGGCTTACAGTCATTGGGTATATACTGGCCGAGGCGTGATGACTTACAGTCACCAGGTATATCCTGGCAAAGGAGAGGTGGCTTACAGTTGCTAGGTAAATCCTGGCATAGGAGTGATGGCTTACAGTAGTTAAATATTCCCTGGCCGAGGAGAGATGGCTTACAGTAAGTAACTAAATATTCCCTGGTCAGAGTGTGATAGATTACAGAAGCTAGATACTCCCCGGCTAAGGAATGATGGCTTACAGTAACTAAATATTCCCTGGTCGTTTGATATACCTTGGTAGAGGAGTGGTGCCTTACCAATAATAAAAACTAAACATTTATTTTAAAAAGTTAGTTTATAGTTAAATTATTTATTTTATTTTAAATATATTATACGCTAACACTAATGTCAGATGTGTCGAAATAAAACAATTGGACATATGAGCATGGCGGTCATTAATAAACGGTATGTACACTTTATATGTATATTTAAAAAAAAACACATTTGATTAATAATAGCATGTGTTTTTAACTTCTTTTTTAATAAAAAATAAAAATGTTTTAAATTGACACATTAAATATGTTGTAAATCCAATTACACTAAATATTTTTTGTGGAACATATGTTTTAATGGTAAAAGAGAGAATATCAAAGCGAATGATGGAAATTAAGTTTTTAGGAAAAATATCGCAAGGGAGGCAAAGAAACAAATGGGAGGACTAGATAACAGAAAGTGTGCAAGTGAGAGGAGAAGATTGGAAGCAAATAAAATAGGAAGAATGTTAGAAGGATAAAGGAAGATAGAGGTATTGTAATAAAGTGAACCGGCAACAGGCTTGAAACGGTTGATTATGATGATGATGATTATTATTTGGTTCGATAAGCTAAAACGTAATAATATGGACTGTAAATATTTACATAGCTCTTATTTTGGCTAATTACATCACGGGAATATAATTATATCTTATAAAATAAATGGTACGGAACTCCGCACAAACTTTCTCGCTCCATTCTCTAAAAAATGTTTGAGATATTTACTCAAAATTCGTAATATAATATACACTAGCAAACCCGAGAACAAATTGCTCTAGAGATACGCGAAACATTTTTTATTCGTGGTTTTAAATTTCATAATGTTATTTTTAAAGAATTAACGTCTTCATTGGTATATTTGGACCAATAAAAAATATCTATATTGGGTCCCCTAGGGCCAAAATTTCATATACAAATTTTTACTTCCGGTTAATTAGTATTATTATTATCATCACCGCGTCTTACTACCCTTTCGGGCTATACGCAAAGCTTCCGGTTGAAATTTTCGTCATTTTACTAGGGGATACACATCTTATGATTATCGAATTGCTATTAAATTTCTATTTTATAAATTTTGACCAATAAAATAGGTAATTATTGATTATTGAGTCTAAAATGAGAAAGCTAGAATCGTTATAGCCGATTTTGAGAAAATTTAATTTTTCTCTTTTCATCCTCTAGTAAAATAATATTAATTTTAGGGTTATACAGAAACACAGAGAGACGACGTTGAAAAGGCCACTTTTGAGGGTTCGGGGGGTCATGAAACGTCGACATCCATCAACATTTCGGGCTTGATTTTTTGACGGTCGTATTAAGTGTTGGCAAAGTTAAAAGAAATATATATTTGTGTATAGCTTGAAAACTTTTGGTTTTATAAAAATCAATTTAAATTTAAAGATGTTTAATATAAATGTATGCAATGATAAGTAATTTTATATCTCAAAGACTCATGGAGATAAAATTAAAAATTAGAATTTACGCGTCTGACCGGAACCCTCAAAGTCATTTTGACGAAATATTGAGAGTAGACATTTTGTTTAGAATATCTATAAATGTTTTGAAATAAAATTTAATCAAAATCGTTAGAGCTGATTTTGAGAAAATCGACTTTTTCTTTCTTTGCTTTTTAGTAAACTATCCTTAATTTTAGGGTTAGATATCCAATTCCAAAACCCCTCAGGGTAACCCTATGAAAACCCTAGATAACAAGTCTTAGCCCGATCATTAAAATAGTTTAGGCTCTAGACAGACAGAAATTCAAAAAACACTTTTTAGGTTTCTGGAGGTAATGAAACGTCGAGATTCATCAAAATTTCGAGTTCAATTTTTTTTTGACGATCACAATACTTTCTCTAACTTTAAGATAGCGAGAATGTAATAATACATGAATGAAGGTCCTAATAGAAAGGATATTATGTAAAAATATGACAGTGGATTAATTGTTATTAAATATAATAATTTTCACTAAATAAATCATCTGAGAAATGGATTCGTATTCACGCACACCTTCTCAATTATGTTATTTTTAGTAGTCAAAATTTGTATCAAGACTCGATAATTTATGGTAACAAGCTCTCCTTGTAAAACCGAAGAAATGTTAATAAAGTGTTCAATTAAATGAAATGTTCCTAACTTAAAACCTTATATAGAGCCCAATAAATATCCAGTGGATTTTTTTTACTACTAGTAGTGACATCAAAAGCATTTTTATGGCATTAGCAAAAAAATCTAAGAGTAAATGAGGGTAACAAATGAATAAGAGGTAGTTTATCATAATTCGCTTGTAGAGAAGTTGATAAAAATCACCCTCACCTAAAAAATAATGTAATTAGCTTCAAACTTAGACATCCATAGTAATACATATTTAAATTTCCGCTATGTGCCTTATTTTGTGAGATTGTTGAATTTAAAAAAAAAATCGTCTTTTATTAAATATTTATATTTGTTAAATACAGGCTAACTTATATTTATTCAAATACCTCCCCCTCACATCACACCAATTTAAAAGTATGGGAAATTTCCCTCCATTACGAAGCCCCCTCCCATTCCTAAGTATTTTAAAACGCTATGTGGGATCATCCTTATATTGAAGTAATTCTAGCTTACTACACGCCACAGTTATAGTTGTACGTTTACCTATTTCAATAATTTGGACACGATAAATATATAAAATAATAAAATTTGAATAAAACTATGTTCTTATAATTCATTAATTTTAATTTTGATATTTATCTCTTAAACTTATACCTCCTACAAACATTTTCCCCTATTTAAATAATACCTTAATGATTAACGTATTAGCTATGGGCTACTGTGAGATATATACTACTTTTTAGTACGATAGGCATACTTTACAAGGTTTTGACAAATTTTATCCTGCCAAAAGTCGCCATCTTGTTTGATTTTATCAATATTAAGCTTTTTTTTGCATAAACTACAAAATATCAAAATAAATAATAAAAGAAAATTAATTCTTATGAATATCTCACAAATTATACCTCATCACTATTGGGCAGGTAGGACCATTGACTAATTATATATATATATATATGATATGTGTTCTCAGGTAGAAACCCTGAAGCTGTATCAAATGAAATTTGCTGGAAAATGACAACCAGTACACGGGAATCGAAACTGGGAAGTTCGGCTATAGGCCTTCGTTCTAATGTTTTACCACTGAGAAAACCGGGTACGTCTCGTGCCTAGTGTGGGGGATGGGCTAACAGCAATGGCTCCGGAGCTACTATTAGTCTAGCATTGGGGTGGGGTAACATATCCCAATCTTGTCCATGGGTCTCCAGGAAATTGGGAGGCTTTAATTAGAAAAAAATAGTTTAGATGAGGTAACTATAAAATTAAAGTTTGGCAAACAGGTAGAGATACAACTTCAGATAGGGACATAAATGTTAACTGAGACTTTGGGAAAGAGAGGAAAGGGGGAAGATAAAACCTAATAAGGTATGGCAGAAAATTGAAATTTTCCGGGAATATAGAGGGCCTACTCTTGTAATAAAAAAAGTGTTAAGTACTGTATTTATTATTTAGAAAAGGGCCTAAAAATGGATTAGGGTGTATTAGCTTAAAATCTCTCCAAAATAATTATTAACTGCAAGGAGGAAAATTTTAATTTGTCAAGTTTTTAAAAGGACTACTCCAAAATAACCATAAAATCTGGAAAGTTTGGAATTTAAAAGTAGGATGTGGGAAATGGCTAATATAAAAAACAAATGTCTCTATATGGTAGAAAATTTTAATTTTGTATAAGCAGACGAAAAAAATCTAAAAATAGACGAATACAAAAACAAAAGATTATCTTGAAGGGGATCCATTACCTTTGCTATAGCAAAGCTACATATTCTGGTGGCAAGGTGAACCGTTATGCTACTTGGAAAACCTGGATGTTTATATTCAATACGTTTCTGTAACAGAATGTATTTTTTATTTATGCTTTTTTGTGAATTGTGATGCTCTTCTATCAAAAATATTTCTGTAACAATGTATATTAGTTTTTTTATCTTATTTTATGATCATGTTTAGGTAAATATTGCGTTGTTAATAAGCTGCGTTTGTTTGTACACCCAATTTGTGAACACGGTAGTATTTTGTCTAAAATACTTATTTTATGTATTAATTAGCATGATTGGTTTGTGAATGCCATCTCAGGAATGTACATCGAGGAACTATTAAAAAGTGGGCAGCTGGCTTTTGAACTTTTACATTTGAAATAGTTTTGATGCTGTCTAACCGTTCTATTACACTTGTATAAAGCCTAGAATGTTTATGTAAATAACCTATTTTTAAGTTTAATAATTTTATCCGTCCCACCAGATGTTGTTGGAAACGAATTATTATGTTTAAGTGTGTATAAGCTTAGACCCCAATTATTATAGCTAAAAGTGCATTCAATTTCATGAAGTTATAATAAGGACAAGGGAATCGAACCGGGGACATTTATCTTTGTGTGGCAGTACTTTATGCTATATTTAGTTATATAATATCCTGATAAGTTCTTATATATTTAAGTAGGCGACTGGGCCTATACAGGTTACAGCTGTTGAGATTACATATTATGAGTACAGTATAGTTTATAATATGACATATATACCCGCCTCGGTGGCGTAGTTGGCTAACGCGCTTGTCGTGTTGAGCTCGACTGCTGAGGACGGGGAGATCGAGGTTCGAATCTCGGTCGGGTGAACTGGGGGTGGTTTTTCCTAAATGGTTTTCCACTCTCCCTCCACGCAAATGCGGGTTCGCTTCCTCTAATACAACCTTCCCAAATCCTAATCCATTAGAGTAATTAGTACTTAAAGCGTATAGCCCGAAAGGGTAGTAAGACGCGGTGCTAAATATTATTATTATAATATGACATATAGCCTACATTTTATGAGTTCATTTTATAATATTTGGTAATAAATCATGTATTCGGCTAAAAACATAATATGTTCCTATATTTGACTCGAAATACCCAAATAAAATAATATTTAATCCAAATAGTTGCATACTTGGAGGCTTCTAGTCAGAGGTATTATTCATATCACATTTAAGCTATTGCCGTTAACAGACGGGTTCAAGTTTAAATCTCATCAGGATACTCTTTTTGATTTCAAAATAAATAGAAACATATCACTTAAAAAGATTTTGTAAGAATTAACACATCATGCCAAACGATCAAAAGCAATTTTGTAGTCCCCTTATTATGTTTATTACGGGGATTACTAATTGCTACCTGCATCGGTGGGCACCTGGTCTCCATGGTGTGAGCCCGCAAGGGATCTATTACCAACCGAGTTGCTCCTAACTGCCCTCACGAGGCTGAGTTGACCCCGTTCCAGACCCACTGCTTCAAAGAAAGATTCTGAAAGCACCAGGGATCGATCCCGGGACATCTGGATGTTTTTTATATGAAAATGTTCTTCATTTACTGAATTCTAGTAGTGTCAAACCCAGTGGTTCTCAAACCCTGTTCAGCAGTCAAAGTCATAGGGAATAACTACATATTCTGTGAAATGCTGTCTTTTATAATTTAATTGTCGGTGACCTGGTAGTCTAGGGGTAAGGTGCCGGACTTCTGTGCTGAGGGTCCGGGATTCAATCCTCGGTCCCGGCACAGATTTATCTGATTGCCAAACCCTTCCTTCACCTCTAACAAGACGTGTATTATTCACAACTTGTGAATGTTGAGGAATGCCAGGCCTCCACCATGGTTCGGATTCCACGTTAAAATGTAGGTCCTCCATTTCATCTCACAATCACCCTACCATTACCCATTAGCCTAAGTGCGTATAAACCGGGCGGGTAGTAAGACGCGCTGATAATAATAATAATAATATAGCTTAATAAAGAAGTGAGAGTGGGAAAATATCTTCCCTCAGTACATACAGCCAGGATTCTAGTCTTGCCGACAAACCAGACTAGACGAGCTTGATGCTTAGTTCGTGCGTCTATTGATGGGAGTTGAATAATATTGCTGATAAGTGTGTCTAACTAAGAAATCCCTTGACTGCTCTACACAATATTATTTAGAAACTGATTATTTTATTGTTAAATGCGTCTCCAACACGAAAAANAAAAAAAAGTGCTGAAATTTTAAAGAGGAACATTCTTAATTTATTTAATAACGTTTGAATACATGAACGAGTTCCACTATAAAGTAAAGCAGAATGAAGTCATGTCTTACACTTAGGTAGGTGAATGGCCTAGGCTAGGGTGTCACTCTCGCATTAGACTAGACTGACAATGTTGGCGAGATGGGGTTTCGAATCCCAGTTGGATGTAATGAGAGTGGTTTTTCCTGAATAGTTTTCCACTCCCCTGCAAATCTTGGTACCTTTTCTCTCAATTCTACCTTACTTATCCCTAGAAAAATAGCATAATTAGTACATAAGCGTATAGCCCGGATGGGTAGTAAGACTCGATAACCAAAAAAAGTTATGTACCTAGGTTATTGTAGTACTAGTAAAATAGAAACAAATACTTGGTCTATATTCTTTAAAACTGAAATAACATTTGATTTCAACTCGAGCAAACTTATCAATAGCTGTAATGTGAGTGGTCTGTCAAAGAGACCGCAGGCTCCTTCTCACTTCTCCCCTTCCCCATGTACTCCTGCCCAGCAAGTTGTTTTTCTTCTGTTCGACACTCTCCCTCCCCTCCCCCTTCATCCATACCATGGTGGACGTGCGCTCAGACAGCCAACACTCGGTAGCAGCATTAGCTGGGCCCAGATTTAGATTATAATTTAGCTAATATCTTAAGTTTTTGTGTTGTGAGCGGAGGATATTATCATGAAATATTTATCTCAGAGCTCATAGCTAGGACTCTATGGTTTAAATTTAGTATAGTTCTTCATATTTGTTTGGTAAAATGAAGATTTTTTTGACAATAGATTATTTTTACTTTCTCACAATCTTTCATGTAGAGAAATTATTGTGATCGTCAAAAAAATCGAGATCGAGATTTTGATGAATCTCGACGTTTCATGACCCCCGAATACGAAAATGTGGCTTTTGAATTTCCGTCTATCTGTCTGTCTGTTTGTCTGTACCTCCGACTAGAGCCTAAACTATTTTACCGATCGGAATAAAACTTGGTATCTAGGGTTTTCATAGGGTTACCCCGAGGGATTTTGGAATTGGATATCTAACACTAAACATAAGGGTAGTTTACTAAAGGGCAAAAAGAGAAAAAGTCGATTTTCTCAAAATCGGCTTTAACGATTTTGATTAAATTTCATTTAAAAGCATTTATAAATATTCTAAACAAAATTGCTACTCTCAATATTTTGGCAAAATGACTTTAAGGGCTCCGGTCTGATGTGTAAATTCTCACTTTTTATAATATCTGGGAAACTATTTGAGATATGAAATTACTTATCATTGTAAATATGTATATCTATTCATAATACAAATATTTTATTCGCAACAAATTTTTATAAAACCAATACTTTCAAGCTATACGGAAAAAAAAATAATATACATATATTATTACAAAAAATTAAACGATAAAATCCAAAAGAGATTCTTAAATCTGTTGGATCTTTTTTTTCTCTTCCGTATTCCTATTAATTGCTGATAAATTATTTCAATAAGACGCACATGTTTCGATATATCTTTCGAGTACTATGATGGCCTCTTAATGTTCTTTATCAAATTTAAAAGTTCGTTTCAAATTAATATTTAAGCATCACATAGCTTTACTTTTATATATATATATATCAAATTATGATAATCTTATCTTTATGCGAGTTGTTCCCTCCATTCCTTCGAGTATTTCATTTATTTCACTTACCTGAAAAAAAACCAGAAAAAAATGTTATTTGTAAAATTTTGGACGTAAAGTAAAATTAAAGAGCACACACAAATTTAGTCAAGCAAAACCGTAGACCCAACTTCATTTATAACAATTAATAATATACATATGCATAAATGTCAATATTAAAACAAATATATAGCAATTATAAAATGCTTCTGAGCTTACATTCCCATATTAAACACCACAGTGTGAGTATATTTCCCTTCGAGTAGGTAGTACCCTTAACACTAAAGTTTGAAATCAGAAAAATATGTAAAGTAAACATTTACTTTGTATGTAATATTATTGTTGATTATAACTTAAATTATCAAGGTTCCAAAAATTATAATAGCCTAGAGGAAAAAAAAACTATAGAGTAAAATAATGTATATTTTATAAGTATAAAAAGTAGTTTAAATATGTCTATTTTGTTTTGTTAAGATTTTAAATTTGAATTAAATCAATAATATGAAAGATAGAAATTCCAAAGGTACCAAATACAATTTCCAAAAAACATGGTATAAAAATTGTATGATATTGTATAAAGGTAAAATCTGAATTTTATATTTAAATAACTAACCCACTTTTAAACTATGATTGGTCCATCCCTTAGGAAGTAGGAGCTAAATTCTTACCAGAAACACACAAACTTCACATTGTCTAAAGAAATGAGATCATTGTTATATAATAAAATCTTTAAGTAATTTTAAAGTAGACCATTTATTGCAAAGGTCATTCCCTATTGGCAATACATTAAATATTCATTATAACGATTGTGAAACAATAATAAACAAACAAACAAATATATATTACATGTTACTTGTAAAATCCTGAATTTTAAATATTATTTAATAAAATACCGATTAACTCAAAGATATTTATGACTACTTAAAACATTTTCATATAACTATTTTTTTTCCAATGTGTATATGTTTGGATATTCCCCTACTCCCACCATTAGGAATACATAAATTCTAATTGTGCTAATGGGTAGGGTTGAGAAAGGTATAATTTTAGAGGAAATGTACTTGCATTTTCGTAGGAGCGTGGTAAATTTTTAATGGAAAACCACCTTCAAAACACCAGATCAGGATTCGAACCTCGATCTCGCAATCCTCGGCAAATCAGAGAGGGTGAACCTTACATTTATTCCATCGATGAGGGTGTTCAAATATGAATCATAACACGAGTTATCGGTTATACAATCTATTATGAAAACAATAGGTTTGTAGTGAGTTTCACTGGTATCAGGCGCAAAAACGCACTCCCTACTCCTACTCTCTTGTTGAAACCCAAATTTCCCGCGCTATAATGGTGTTATGTTGTCTGACAGCCCCCATCTACATGGGGAACGTTTTAGCTAGGACTATATAGTTCCCTTGAACTCGTAGAATTATGTGCACGGATAAATCAACCTTGTCTAGACAGTTGAAGGTGCAGTGCAGAGGACGATTTATCAAAGGCTACCAACCCAACAATATAAATTAATATCTAAATCATGGTTATGTACTCGTAGCACATATAACTAACCCATGTTAAGTTTGGGGAGATGGTGATGGTTTTAATTGATAAGTACATCGGAAATCTATTTAAAATATTTGATTTTAAGGAACATAAGAGGCATGCTAAATATCTGTCTGTATATATCATTGTTTTTAAATTTAGTTAAAGAATATCTGATAAACAGGGAGTGCCTACACCGATCTAACGGTTTGTATAGGGTTTGTTAATCTGATACAAATTAGTTTGAATTAAAAGAAAAGTTGTATACATTAAAAGTGTTTAAAGTTAAACAAAAGTTTTGAAAAATATTAGTTGCCATTTTTTTAAATGAAAAGAAGATTTGTTTTAAATAATTTCATTATTATTACTACTATTAGGCCTACATTTGATAAAATATGGGCTATATGTGTTAAATTTTTGAAATCTTCAAAAGTTATCCATCATTCTTGGTGGCCAAAAAGTAACACAGAATACTGAGCTGTGTCTTTAAATATATTGGCCTTTTTTTTTTATCAAAGATTTGTTTCACTAAAAAATATTGGAATTAAGACGCCATTTATATAATATATATCTAAAATAACTTTGATAGTTTCAAGTGATTACCACCAAACTTATCTTACAAATAAATATCAATATAATTAGTTAAAGTATAGTAATATTCTTTCGGCCGACATTATGTAGGAAAGGAATGATCAAAATTGAGAAAAACAATTTTCAAAAAAATTAGTCAAATTTTGTAGTTTTTTTTTCAATGGGTTTTAAATAATAGATGTCAAATGACACTTTGGTTAAGGGTCTATAAATTTCGAAAAAAATTAAGATTTTATACATACATACATATATATATATATAAATGTATATATATATATATATATATATAGAGAGAGAGAGAGAGCTTAGCATAGCTTATTATTATTTAGCACCGCGTCTTCTTAGCATAGCTAATCAACCCAAACCACACTTACTTAAAATGACTTAACATAACATAAGCCTATATTATCTTATCTTCAAATTAATTAGCATTACTTTTATAATAAATTATCTTAGTCTTATCTATTTTGTCATCACCAATTTGTATATGATATAAAAAAATAGATTACTATTCACTTATTATTACAATAATTTGGGTTTCTTTACTGGAAGTTAAAAGCAAATAAAATTGAATGTGACCGTATAGTGGATTTGTATGACGTTGTGTTTAATTATTACAGTGTTCGGTTATTAATAATATGATTTAAGAAACTTTTAAATTAATCGCCATACTAGTACGCTGGGCGTATCCCTAATGAAATCAATAAAAATTAAAGAGTAAAGATATCGCGTGGCAATACATTAATATTACCCACTTTGGGGGCTGCGTGGTCTAACGCACTACCATCGTAGTAGAAGAGACTACCGACAACGGGGAGATCGAAGTTCGAATCTCGGTCGGGTGTACTGAGAATGGTTTTCCCAAATGATTTTACACTCTTTCTCCATGCAAATTTGAGTACACTTTCTCTAAATTTAACTTTACTATTCCTTAAAACCATTAGCGTAATTATTACATAGGCCTAAGCGTATAATCCGAACGGGTAGTAAGACATGATGCTAAAAATAATGCATTAACATTGGAGCGTCTGCCTTTCTTAGAGAAGCAACAAGGAGAGCCAGAATAGGTATCTCTCCTTGAGCCTTTCATAACTTCGGTTGACGCTACTTTGGCGCCCAAAGGCTCCCACGTTTGGATCATCCTTGTTTAAAAGTATTCTTTATTATTGGCATTTTGTCCAGCTAAATACAAAACCCTTTTCAAAATGCCTTTAACAACCCCTCGGTGACCTCCATGCTCCCATGTGGCGAAACTAAAATAGCATTGATCATGTCTTGGACCACCCTAATAGTTTTCCTGTTAAGTCATTCTTTAATTTCAACTGAAATGAGTATAACTATCAATATATCAATGGACATTACAGTATTATTAGTAATAGGTATAGTGTATTCATATAAAATAATATAATTTAACTTCTTTGCATATGCTACATACCCTTTCTAAATAGAGAGTGTTAATTACTGTTTTATATTGATCATTATTTTATATCAATACAAATATTCTAATATATTGCTAAGCTCAAAATGACTTTCACATGGTCTATCCCTCTATCTGTTCTTTAGGCTATAGGTGAAATGGGTTGATGGATTTCATTAAATTTTTATATTTAGTAAGATGTTATATTGATCATACCTCTAGGGAAAATCATGATTCCTAGTTCTTACTCTACGAATCAGATTAGTTAAGTGACGACTGAGTTTTGAAAATTCTAAATTGTTTGGAAATTTCTTTAACATATTNTATATATATATATATATATAAATTGAACTCTATACTTGTTATTTGGAGAGAAATTCCTTTAAGCTTAGTTTATTTTGACTTAGTTTAGAAATTTGGCAAATTCTCGAGAATGGCTTGAACTATTTTATTCAAAATGGGTTTGTGTGTAGAGTTTTACATGAAAAAATAGAACTGTTCACTTTCTTTTAATAGAAAAATTAATCATTTATAGGTAGTTTACTGAGAGTCGAATTATAAAAAAAAATCCCAAATTATTATAGACAATATGAGAACGTATGTAATATTGTGTCACATAAAATAATGAAATAATGTCTTTTATAATTATGTACTTATTATTTGAGGTATTAAACGTGCACTTTCTGAATCGATTAATTATGTCAGTACATGACTTATTAACAAACTTAAGAAACCACCTCTGTGGTTGAATGGTCCATGGCGTCACTCTCGCAATAGACTGGTCTGCTAATGATGAGGAGATCAGGGTTCCAATCCTGGTCGGATGTACAGAGGCTGGTTTCTCCTCAATTATTTTCCACTCTATCTCCACACAAGGGTAAATTTCGTATAAAATTCACCCTTTTTAATTCCTAACACATTAGTTTAATTAGTACATATGCGTCAGATCCGGACGGATAGTGAGACACGGTGCTAAAAAACGAATTTAAATCTAGAAGAGATCCAATCTCCAGCCCCCGGCCATTAATTTATCATTGTGAAATGGATAACCAACATTTCAACAATGATAGGTTTTTTAGGACCCACCGGGAATCGAGCCCGGGTTTTCTTGACTCAATAGGCTGACACGCTATAGACTGAGCTAATGCGTTGGCTTATGATGAGGGTACTCAAAACTGTAAAATGCAACTAATTCAAATGTGATTCCCAAATATAAAAACTAAGCTTGATTCCCAAACACAATGTTCAACTTTATTCCCCAAAGTCCATGGGGTTGAGGTCATGACGGGGAAGGAGGGAGGTAGGTGTAAGAGGGAGAGAGGTGAGTGGAACGAGGCTGCTGGTCGAAAACAAAGCAACGCCCTTCGTCTCAACTTTGGTTTGGTATTCCACGCAACTTCGTATGTGTGTGTGTGGGGGGGGGGG
>CABEEJ010000947.1:123624-137144 GCA_901482245.1 Timema douglasi | reverse complement strand
GAGTTTGGCTTTCGCAGGGGTAATTTTTTCTAGAGCTGTTTCACAGGTTGGGTGGGGGGCTTTACAAAAAATAAAGTCCCCCCCCCCCCCAGTCTTTCCATAAGCAAATGTTGATGCACCCCTTTGCGATTAAATAGATTTATTCTGTTTCTTTGATAAATATTCGGTATAATATCTGTTTAAATAAACTTAGAATTATGTATTTGTGTGGGTGTTGGTGTGAATATGCACGCGTTAAAATCTTTACTGAACATTTAGATAACCGCATATTATACCAACTGCTTTAATATAAGATTAAGAGAGTATTTAACGACGGGTACAATGGGGGATTTAAGATGTCCTATCATCGGTATTCATTCACTCTATCCAAGATAATGGTTGTATATATTATTTGTATATGCGCCCGTGCACTATTCACATAAATACACAAATTAGGGCTGAGGTAGGTAGAATTCAGGTAAATAATTTACTCCCATTTGCTAGGATGGAAAGTGGGAAAACACTAAGAAAATGATCACTTCAATATAGCCATTCGAGATTCGATCCCTAACCTAGCCCTCACCGATAAATCAGACAAGGTGAGACAGAAGCCTTTGTCTGACTGCTGACCGACATGGGTGGTGGTACTTCATTTCAAATAAATTAACTTATTTAGATAAGTAAGAGTGTGTTGCTGACAGCCCGAAAGGAAATTAAAACGTGCTGAACTGAAAACATATATAATTATAATTATTATCTGATACAAAGTGAAGATGTTAATGCACAACAAAAGGGAAATGCCACGTTAGCTTATAGCTAATCGCATGTTTGTTTAAAATAAAGAATCATTTTCTTTGATTGTGTATCAAATACATATCAAAGCAAACAACCGTGAAGATAAATAGCTATCATTTCATTTCATTCATCATTTGATGATAGTTCCTCCAACAAGCTAATAATAGTCTAAGAGACTCCAAGAAATGATTCCATTAAAGGAAACTCGATGGAGAGAAAATGGTTTGGAGACGCCTGAAGGCTTCTGGAAGGCGTGCGATAGCAAGATGTACATTCTTTTCTAATACAAAATTGACACTCCTCCAAAAAAATAGAAGAGACTCATGCATCAAAAACAATCGAATCAGAAACGTCATCACTACTTAGGTAAATGGCGCACGTGTAGGCTTATATATAGCCCGCTTTGGTGGCTCCATGTCCTAAGGCTAAGGCGCTACTCTCGCAATAGACTGTACTTCCAAATTCGAGGAGATCGGGGCTAGAATCCCGGTCGGGTGTAAAGTTGTTTTTTTTCCTGTATGTTTTTAAAACCCTCCTCCTACCCCTTGCCACTCAAATACGAATACAGATCCTCTAAATTCAACCTTCCTCATCCCTAACACATCAGCGTAATTAGTATATAAGCGTAAAGACCGAACGGGTAGTAAGACTTGGTGATATTTTTAAAAAAGAAAAAGCTTATGACATTCTTGACTAACCGGGTATCATCCACATAACTAGGCTCAAACAAGACATAGCATTGGAGTGTGTTATTTTAACCATAGAAATAAAAAGCTTTTGAAACATACAATATAGATATAAAAACATTAAATTCAGGCCACAAGGCCACACAGTGCCAATAAAAGCCCAGCCGACAAAATCACCAACTCTTGGTAAAATGACAACAACAAAAAATTAGAAAGGTTAATTTGTTTCATAAATTAAGTATTTAGATAAAGAATAGGTGTAGTCTCTTTTTTGCGTTATCTAGTTAGATTCAGGTGGGCATGTAGGGAACGCTAGAAAGAGTCAGGGTTTTTTTTTCAGTTTTTAGAGTAAATCTTTTTTTGGCCAAACTAAATAAAATATTGCTCCAGTAAAAACATAAAGTTTAATTTTCTTCGAATGGTGATATAAACAGTTTTTTAATATATCTCATGATCATAACGGCATTAGATGATAAAATCTTAACTAAAAGAAAAAGTTATCATTAAATTCCAGGACACCATTGACAGCTATACAAGGAAATTACATTATATCTCTACTTACATATGCAAAAAGTTCAATTTGCCAAATGAATGGGCTCAGCTTCGCTTGCTTTTGATTACAAAGTGCTTCAATATTTGGCATTATGGTTGTCACCTACAGGCAGGTCATCTTCTATATTTAACCTCTTTATTTAGTTTTAGAGCAGTATACAATGAAAAAGTTTGATCACAAAGATGTGTTGTTGCTAAGAACATATAATATTTCAAAGTTGATTCCTCAATTAAAGATATTCCGTGTTATTTCAAACCAAAATTTTGTAATTTCTTCCCTTTGAAATTTTGTTTTTAAAGTATAATTTGTTGATATTTCTATAAGTTGTTCTTTCTCCTTTGAAGACAATTCGTTGAAACTGGCAGATGTCCTCTATTCAGACTTTAAAAATTGGCAATCCTAATTTATGATGATATTCGCTAGTGTAAAAAAAAACAATAAATAATAATTTAAGATTTCCTCACGTAGTTTGAGATAGCGTAGCCCAAGAGTAGCGCGGTGTACAGTTTGAAAAACGCTCAGCTATAGGATAATTGTGTTTTATTTTTCAGGACGCATCAGAACATGCTGTAATGATATGTTTTTGACCCCTCTCATATAGTCAAAGAGTCTAGGATAAAGTGTTTTTTTCTTTAAAGAATTGTATGTAAGGTCTCCTTTTAATACTTCATCCATGAAGAATCAAACGTTTTCAAAAATAATTTCAATACATTACGTTTTAAAACTGTCTTTCTTTAAAAGACCAACTCCGTTTATTTGAAAATCATGTGACATGCTGGCTCCCTTTACCCAATAGGAAGCAAGCCTTCACAACATCAGGTTGCCAGGATATCCAATTAGTTAATTTTAGCACTGCTGACAGGGGGCCCAAGAAGCAAGGGATAGGTCATATATAAGCAGCTTGTGCGTATTAATATATCACACAAAAAACACAAAAACCTAGTTTTATCACAGAAAAACCATTTTTAACTGCATATGCACTGTAAATCAACAAAAACTGTATAATTTTAATGTTAATTATATAATCATAAAATGCACTTTAAATGAACAAAAATTGTATAATTTTAATGTTAATTATATAATAATAAATGTGAAATAAGCTAAGTAAATCGTGTACAATGTTAAATATCTACTAATTTCGATAATTAACCAATCAGTAACTCTACAGTGAGAAACATGTAAAATCAGATCGTCATAGCCGTGTGATAAGTGCGCAGTAAGGCATGCACGCGTCGTCATCATCATAAAACCCGGTATCGTTATACTTACTGCTCACCGTAAAGCATACACGGGTCCACATCCACAACATAATCATCATCAGTAAATAAAAATCCGGTATCACAATAATTGGTGCCCAATTGCGAGGCAGATATCACTATAATGCGTATGGGAAAATCTAGGGTGGATGGAAGATAATGTTTTAGCTTATTTAGTGTATATTATGTTATCAAATGTATCATAGAGTAACTCTGTCGCATAGGAGGACACAAGGTATGTTATTCTCGTATCAAAATGTAGTTCGTGTGCGTAGCTATGTACACCCTCTACAGGGCTCGTAAGAAACGTGTCAATAACCAGAACGACTAGAGTTACTAATTTAGTAGTAATTCAAACTTTAAGAAGGTGCTGAGGGGATTATTGAGAGGAATATGAAGGCACGATTTCATTATAACAATTAATCTAAAACAGATAAAGACACAAATGCTGTGTTAAAAAAAATCTATAAATAACTTATGAATACTCTTTTTTAAGATTGTATCCGTTGTAAAGAAAGTGATTAAATAATTAAATATATATTTGATTGCGACTCATCTTCCTTTTACTTGTTGAGTATTACTGTACGTAGGTACACTTTTAAATTTCATGCTAAGAGTTCACTTTTTAGGTATTCTCTTAAAAATTATATACCATTTAACATCATTGTCATGATGTCCATTACACAAGAAAAAAAAAATTAGCTAGAGAAAAACATTTGCTCTGGAATACTTTTTGTAGCACAGGGCTGCTGCATTGTAGCACAAAGAGGAACTAATAAAAGCGCTCCAAGCAGAAATAGGAAGATGCTATAAATAAAGAAGTTCCGCCAGTTTCTGTCTATGCTTTTCAAACTGATATCAACTCCAAGGGCTAAGAAAAGGTTCATCGAGAGCATCTATTTAGAGAAAAAAGATTTCATCACCTCGTTTAAATATAAATATGAATATCATATGAACAAAAAAATAGTTTAGTTTTAGGATTATCTTTTCAGTAATAGGGTTTACTTTGACTTTTGGGGAAGAGGGAGATATTTTCCCATCTGAATGTACTGAGGGTGTTTTTTCTGTCACCATAATATTTATCTTCCTAAAACCAGGAATAATCTAATGAAATCTCATATAATTTACCCTTTATATCATGTTGTATTTCTTTAGATATGTTTTGTTTGCGAATGCAACCAGGGTTTTTGTCAGCTAGACATTTCTGGTCTCATATTGGCAGTGGTAAATATGTAACTGTCTTATGAGGTTATGACACGATGTAGGTGCTGTTACCTCGTTCTGATGAGATGATGGGTTGATGATGAGGAGGATTATGTGGTGCCCGTTTAAGTCCTAAACCTAATTTAAGCTTAATTAACCAGACCATGACAATCATAAGAACAACTTCCTTTTGGGAAATTGCCTATGGTCCCGTGGTGAATCGAACCTGGGACTCTAGATTATTATCCAGGAATGCTGACTATTAGACCAAGAGGCCGGCCATCTTTCGTTGGTGATAGCTAACAATGGCACAGAAACAAAATAAGCTAGATAAACTCTTTTTGGTCATTTAACACAATTTACTCATTAGGACTATGACGCTTGGAGCCTTATAGTTTTAGTACTCGTATTTATTCTTGTAAAATTCAATTTGAAATTACCAACATATGTTCAAACTTAAATCCCTTATATTAGATACTCGTGGTTCTTGAGATTGGCTCCAACAGAAGATTTAGGTATGCGCTAGTTTACTTGTATCTGACTCAGGAGACACTGTTCAATTCTGATCTGTTCAGTTCAATTCATCTTTGGGTGGATGTTTTCAACAATATCGTATACTGTCTTGACTTAAGGTGAATGTGTTGCAATGCCCTTAAATTTCACCCCTCTCATCCAGATAAATTAGATAATATAGTTTAAATTGTTACTAGCAAACACATTGGATCCCCAACGTTTTGTTTTTAACAATAGTGATAGATGAATGACTACTTATCACTATTAAACTCGTTAGAAAACACAAGATTATTGTCAACTATAATGAACTAATATTAAGTTTAAGTTCGGAATAAAGGTTATAATTTTAACCTAACTAAGATAAAAAAAATATGATCTCATTAAAGTTAGGACAACATATGAATCGTCTAAATGCTAAGTTTAAGTAGAAGAGATTCATTTTCAGATTTAGTTAACGTAATTTAACAATTGTATTGAAAATGATTTTTCTTAATATTAATGACCATTAGATATGATTTCTTTTTTAAGCATAACAATAGCATTATCTAAGACTCATCATCATTATAAGCACCATCATCATCAACAACAACATCAACAACTGTTTCTAGCCTTTGAACGGTCAGTTTAGTAAAAGCCTCCATCTTCCTCTATAATTTCCCCATTATTCCTTCTTTAATTCCTTTCATGATTCTCCTCTCACTTGCACACTTTTTGCTATCGGCCCCTCCCTTCTCTTTATTTGCCTCCCTCGCAGTATTTTTCTTACATACTTCATTACCATCATTTTCTTTTTCATCCTCTTTTTTTCCATTCTCATTACATGCCCATACCATCTCAGTACGCTCACTCTTTCCCAGATAACTTTATTACTACCTAATATTGTTTATCCTCGTGATAACTAACGTGCTCCTCACAAACTTCATTCCCATGGCCTACACTTTCCTTGTCTCTCTTACATTCAATGTCCATGTTTCTGCTGCAAGTGCGACAATGGGTACAAAGTACACCCAGTACAACACTTCTTTACACTTCAAGGGCACTTCTCTTCACCATAACAGGTCTCTTATACACCTAAAGAACAACTCTCCCTGCTGTCCTCTTCTCATTAGATCCTCTCTATTTCCGCCTTTAGCCTCAATCACGCTTACAAGATATTTTACGCTCTGTAATTTTCTCAGCTCTATTCCATACAACTTTATAGCTTTACTAGGCCTTATCCTCTACCTTGTCACTACCATCACTTGAAATTCAACATGATAAATTTCATTCCACACTCTTTCACTTCCTCATTCCAATCCTGTAGCTGTTCCTGTACTGTCATCAACAAACATAATGGCTTTCATTCTTTCCTCGACGAGTTTTTCTGCCACTGTATTCATGGCCATTTCCATAAATTTCTTAAGTTAATTAATGCGTTAAATACGTATAATACTTATTAACAACTCTATGTTTTTTTTTGCAAACCAGATTTTGTCTTGCCAAACGATTCGAGTGGTTCGATTTTATCCGTACATCATTTATGTCGGAGATATACTTTTTAAGGGTGTGTTAAGATTAGAAATGTTGACGTCGAAGGTCAAATTTCCTTAGCTTCGACCTCGACACCTACAATGACCTTTGAATATCCAAAAATTTTCGTTAGGAAGAAGAAAACTTTGATATGCTATGAGCCGATTTGAAATTTCTCACTAGATATGAAACATTTCAAACTATATTTCAACATACAACCATTTGTAGAAGAGTTACTTTTTTTTTAAAATAATTATATATTTGAGGAATTAACGCGCAAATTTTAAACCGATTGCTTATACCAACGCACGAGAACTGTATATGAGCGAGGGAGAAACAACATACCAATTTATCCGGGAAAGGTATTTTCACATATCTTCCAGGGTTCTTTTACATGCCACAAGAGGCATGGCACCTTAGGCTTTATTTCCCCGCCGAAAGAAGTTATGCTACGGATTTTTATCGTTCAAGAAAATTCTATCGATCCCGGCTAAGTTTGAACCCATGGTCATGGGATCTTGAGGTGAGAAATTTACACCAAGACCCCCGAGGTCGACAACATCATTATAATAAACAGTATTTTAGCATTGACTGGTGATTAAACTACATGGACGCCACACCGTAAGCATAGACACATTTGACATAAGAACATAAAATTATAGTATTCGTTGTTGCTTTTCTGTAAACCTTTCTTTTCTGCCGAGCTGCACATAATGAATAATTTAAATATTTAAAATAGTGATATGTAACAAATACAATCTTATCTTTGATTTCGGCTTTCAAATGTTTACAGTTTCACTTTGACTTCGCATTTAAAAAGTAAGCTTCACACACCCCTAATATTTTGTAAGCGCAAGTGATTCATTGTTTAGTTAGCGACTCACGACCCTTTTACCACGCAGTTTCCAGAAAGACGGGATGGTATGAATGCGACGCCTTATGGTAGAGTGGGAAGAGCCTCCCCCACCCCTTTGTTTTGCACCCTTCCCCCGACCCTCCCATGGAGGGTCATGGTGGCACCGAGCTCTTGGATCTAGATTGCGAGCTCTGTGCTTGACGCGGAGTCCCACCCCACCTACTAACACCCTAAAACTCGCCCTACCACCACCATCTCTCCTACGGGGAGGAGTTCTACTCATTTTTATATTTAAATTCTTGGAATTCATTTATTGATTGTGTTTTTGCCGTCACTTAACATAATAAGGTCAAGTCATGTGGGAAGGTCGATTTACAAACGAAAAATTTGTACAACGCGTCTTACTACCCGTCCGGGAAATCTAAAAAAAAACTTTTTTTAAGTACTCTCTTCCATTTTTAAACTTAAGGTGACCGCCTCGGTAAGCAAGAAATGGACGCGCAAACGTTCAGCTTTAACGTAATATTTAATTTTACGACGATTTATTTAAAAAAATGGCTCACACCAAAATAAAGTCGTAAGATTCCAACAGAGTTATTTTTCCTCAACAACCTTATAGTTTGAGTTTTAATAATAGAAACGAAATGTGAAAAATGTGATAGTAGCTCATTTTCAACGACTTTTTAATCATATTTGCGGATATATGAAACTAGTAGGCTTGATGGAAAGGGCTCTAGATTTATTCTTCCTCTAACATATAAGAGTAATTTTTTGATACGCTCAGAACAGAAAATGTAAAGATATTTGCAAAATAGCAGCGAGATTTATTCTTTACCTTAAGTTAAGAAGTTTCGTAGTTTTCTTTCCCTTATTTTTTATTAATATGACATAGGGTGGTTGTTGGTGAAGGGCGAAAAGGAGAAGTTTACATACATAGAAAATTATTTCCATAAAATTACACAGACCATTATATTTTAATCCATTTGTCTTGATTCCGATTGATACTTTCTCATTGAACAAGGTGGCCGCCTTAGCAAAAAACGGGAAGTGTAGGCCTACTATTGTTTAATAAAATATTTATTCTAATTTTTAAACATAAATATTTAAAAATGTCAACTTTTATAACCATAGATTATAATAATAAAAGGGGTAATATACTTACGAAATGATGTATATATTTTATTTGACTAGACTTATCGGGTAGGGATAAGTAAGGTATAATTTAAAGGAAATGTATCCTAATTTGGATGTAAGGGGAAGGGGAATCAATTTACAACATGGGTACACCAAGCCAGGATTCTCGACATCGGTAGACAATACTACACTGAATATCACCTCTGAAGCAACTGCAAGTCTTATGGAGAAAATATATCTTCACTTTCTCTATTGCATAACTTTAACAAGTGTATGAATGATTTCAAATCATTGCAATTCACGAACTATAACGGGTCAAACTTGCTTTTTTTATGCTTTTCATGGACCATTGTTAAGGTAAAGTATTTACTGTATGGGGTTAAAATTTAGTGTAACTTGACATATATATATATATATATAAGTTGTACACATTTAAATTATATGTTGAGGAGAAATAATTTTTAATCTATAAACAGTTTAAAGTGCTAAAATTACATAATTTTTAATATATATATATATATATATATACTGTTCTTTTTATTCCTTGGTAATTAAATTTTATCTCATTTTGTAGTAAACAATGTTATTTAGAATTAGTAAAACTTTGGTTGTTTTTTTTACCCAACTTTACTAGTTAATTTTATTATTTATTAATTTATCTGAATTTATTATTGAATATATATATATTTATTTGCAATGTTTATTTCATGAAATTTCTTGTTTCGACTGTACCGATTGTAAAGACAAGGGCCAGATAATCCCAACTAATAACACACTCAGATATAGTGGACGCAGGCTTCCTTACCTAGTCGGTATTATTGGAATGGGCTGAGACATGGCTACTTGCTATCTTTTACCAGATAGTCATCCTTTAACCCTCAAATATGTTTAATTCCCCGCAAAAATGTTAGAGACTGAAAAATAAACTTGGTAATTCTCATTATCGAATGACCTTTTACTATTGCCAAATCCCTTCGCTTTCAATCATGTCGGGAAGTGGTGTGCTGGGGGTAAGAAAGAGCTACTTGCAACCTGGACGAAACAGCGTTGATAAATTTGTCCTATATTTAAGGTAGCGATGTAGGGAACGCGAGAAAAGGTGTGTTTTTGCAGTTTATATATCAAAACTTTTTTGCTCAAAATATATCTAATATTTCTTTAGCACAAACACGTGGTTTAATCTTTTTCTCATGGTGAATTCAACAGTTGTTGAATATCTGTCAAGGATGTCCTAGAATTCCATGAAAACTTTTTATCTTAATTTAAAAAGTTTATCATATAATGCCGATGTTCATGACAGATATTCAATAACTGATGAAATCACCATGTGAAGAAAATTAAACTCTATATTTGTATTAGAGCAGTGTTTTTTTATTCAGGCCATAAAATTTTGCTAGAAAAACTGCAAAACCATTTGCCTTTTCTCGCGTCCCCTAC
The DNA here is from genome assembly GCA_901482245.1 of Timema douglasi. Lineage (NCBI taxonomy): Eukaryota > Metazoa > Arthropoda > Insecta > Phasmatodea > Timematidae > Timema > Timema douglasi. The sequence continues at coordinate 127,223 of CABEEJ010000947.1, read as the reverse complement.
ATCCCCACATTAAGGGAAGATTGACCACACGAAAACCACAGAATGGCAAAGCTGTTTCCCAATAGTAAGCATGCAGTTCCCTCAGAGATGATATCCAGTGTAGACGAGCTTGACGTTCAGTCAGTGTGCCCACAGTTGCTCCAAGATAGTTATTAGTCCTGTTACAAATGGATCATGGAACGAAATGAATACTTGTGTATGAGTTATTTTTTAATTCCAAATTAAACACAAGGTTTTTTAAGACTTTATAAGAGGCGGAATTAACAATGATTGTCTGTTCACAGTAGAAATTACATTTTTATAGCACCCGTTCATTTTATACGTATATGTACTAATTACGCAAATGGTTCTAGGGATGAGGAACGTTATATTTATGGCAAGTTTACCTGCATTTTCGTGAAGGGAGAGTGGAAAAACCATCTACAGTACACCCGACTTCGCTCTCCCCATCCTTGGTAGTCCGATCTACTGGGAAAGTAGCGCCTTAGACCATGCAGCCATCAAAACAGGTTGTTTATATTGTTTCATTTATAAATTAAATACAAAGGTTTTCCACCCTCAACAGTGAACAAGTAGGCTAAGGTGTCTTGGTTTGTCTATGATGGGAAGGTCAAAGTTTAAATTACAGACGAATGTGTATTGAGGTGTGTTTTTTTCCCTAAAGGGGTTTCATTCAAAATCCTACCTTCCACATTTCTAGCTCATTCTGTCAATTGCTACCCTTTTATTTTGCTTCTCGAGGACATATATTCATTCACAAAGGGAGAAAAAAAAAAATTGTTTAGAATAGAATGTTATGTATAATACTAATTTAAAATTTAAGTTAGGCAAGAATTATACAAATAAGTATGAAGTTCACAATCGCTAGACTTGTTTAATGTTGAAAGATTATCACAATAGTGAATCCAAGATTTCCATTAAACTGTTTATTTCTTATATTTGTGAGATGCTCAATTAATAAACAGCAGTAATACATGAGTAATTTCTGTATAGCTTGGATTAGAAACTAATTAAATAAGTTGTTTTTTTATAACAACTCTGAGTAAATTAAATTATTATTTCACTCTTAGCTATATTGAGCCTTTAAACTTTTCAAACCTCACTCGTCTCTAGTAAATAAGAACTTTTTTTTATCACCGCGTCTTTATACCGGTTCAGGTTATACACATATAATATAATTACTCTAAGGAGGTAGGGAAGAGGAAGGAAGAATTTTAGAAATAATGTACCCTCATTTGCATGGAAGGAGAGTGAGAAACAATTTAGGAAGTACACCCTCAGTAGACTCAACCGGGCTTTGAACCCCGATCTCGCCGTCATTACCAAGCCAGTATAACACGAGAGTAACGCCTTATATACCATTCGGCCGATGAAGCGGGTTATATATATATAACTACTACAACTACTACGATCCACCAACTACTACAGTGAATTTAGATGTCCACCATGAAACACTCTTGAATATTCCCTTGGATTGGTATAAACACCCCTGACCTACCGCATTCGCTAGAATTTTCTCCCCAGTTAATACCTCAGACGCTAAACCACGAGGGTTAGACCAAAACAGAGAAACGATAAATTATAATGATATAATTAGTTTGTGTTCCCAGCCTAACGAAGTCGACAGTGCCATGATTATATTAAGTCAACCCCACTCCCCAGAGTCTTTATGTAACAAGCGATGTGAACAAAAACAGTACCCCACTCAATTTCTTGCTAGCGAGAAAACGAGCATTTATGGGAACATTAATTTGCATCGCCTTCTCGAATAGGATCAGTTGCCTACGAGGTGGTCTCCAACAATTTCAATTTCTTTATTTTTATTTCTCACCATATCTTGATTGGTTTAATATCTTGAGGTGTAAGTTAGAAAACAAACTAAGCCCTAAACGATAAAATTAAATTACACAAGACAAGAGACCAACAGAGTCACCAACATATTAAAACAAACAAAAAAACTCTTGAAATGAAGCACTGAATCCAACGGTTGGTATATCAATCACTGTAAAAGCGAAACCTATATTTAACCAATAAGTAATGCATTTATTGTCTGTTCCGAAAATGTAACCACACACTCATTGTTAAGTAGATATGCACAACAGTCTAAGCTTAGGAGTATAATAATAAAAATGCTTCAAATAGCTCAAAGTTGAGACAAACGAAAAAACATACACAGCCAGATAAAATAGACTAAACCACATTCCTATTCCTTATTTAATTTTAGAAAAATAGGCCATAATGTATGTTCATAGAATATCAAGTTTACAGGTGTCAGCTTAGATCATTTTGCATTTTTAATGGTTTTATTTAGAATGCAGCTTAAGTAAATTAATAACAGTACAACTTGAGACACGCGTTGGTGGGAACGCAAACCAGGCGCCAGGCTCATTTAGTCTGGTTTTATGGTGATGGGGTAGTTGGAGTTCAAATTATGGCCGAGTGTACTAAAGTTGTCATTTCCTAAATGGTTACTTACCTATTCTCTCACACAAAATAGATACATTTCTTTTCACATTCTACCTTCCTTATTTTTAAAGAAACAAATTTGAAAGAAAATGTTTTGTTAATATTTATGATTTATATATACATACATACATACATACATACATAATCACGCCATTCCCTTACGGGGTGGACAAGAAACTGTGAATATAGCTCAAAAACACCTTTGTACTTAATTCATTCTCAATAACTTTCTCCACACTTCCCTATCCTTACATACTTCCTTCGCGTCAATAACAGCCATACACTGAGTCATACATGCTCTTTTATTCTTCAAATTCTTGATGTTTCTCTCTTTCACATATTCATCTACAACAGTTAGCCACGTCTTACATGACCTACCCCTTCCTTTTGATCCATACACTTTACCTTCATATATTTGTTTCGTCACTCGAGCCACACTCATCATCTCAACATGCTCACGCCACCGTAAAAGACTTCTTTCGCATTTACCAATTGGATTCCTTTTCAAACCACATTCCTTCAGCATATATATACATGCTGAAAGCAATATATATACATGCTGAAAGCAATATATATACATGCTGAAAGCAATATATATATATATATATATAGAGAGAGAGAAAGCGATAGAACGATATTGTGTGTGTGTGTGTGTGTGTGTGTGTGTGTGAGAGAGAGAGTCTAAATCTATATATTATTTACAAAGTTAGAAGGAACAAACACACAGAAAAACAAACATCACCAATACATCAGTCCTTTCTTGTGGAATGCGAAAAATTCTCAAAATGGTGTACGGATAGTGATTTATTAAAGTAATGATAAAAATTACTAAGGTTGTGCGTGGAATGTGCTTTCAACCCTTTCCTTGAATTTTCCCATTTTTCCATTAAATATTAACCACACCCTTGCAGAAGAATGTCGACGGTTCACACTTTTCTCTCGCAGCAAATCATGCTTGTCAAACTTGGTTTTTAGGGATGGTGAAAGTTTGCATTTTCTGTTTCTCACTCCCCTTATAGTCATCTCTTTGGTAACCCCCCCCCCCCTCTACCCCTTCTGGGGTCTGTCCTTTATACCCACCAGTTGTGTAAAAGAGCCAGGGTATAATTTAAAGGAAATGTATCCTAATTTGG
>CABEEJ010000947.1:104104-119257 GCA_901482245.1 Timema douglasi | reverse complement strand
CCATTTCATCTCACAATCACCCTACCATTACACATTAGCGTAAGTGCGTATAACCCGAACGGGTAGTAAGACGTGGTGGTAATAATAATAATAATAATAATAATAATAATAATAATAATAATAATAATTTAAAACTAAAGTTTATGTTTCTTTGTGTTTTATTCATTTGAGAAAAATATTTATTTTCTTTAGTTTAGACAAAGTTTTTATTAAAGAAAATACAATTTGTTTCCATTTTTATCTAACGTAAGTATTGCGCGATTTAAGCACGGGGGTTGGCTAGTTCATTATCATTACGAAACTTCCTGGGATCCTTCAGACCACTTGATAAGCCACCGATCTGAAGACCACACTTTGAAAAACATTTTCTTAGACCATTCAACCACCGAAGTGGGTATTATTCTTCATTTCTGATAAACATTATTAATAAAGTTTATAATAACTGATATTTTCTTACTATACTGATACCAGTATCACGATAAACCTATCGTTAAAGTAATCTTTCTACCATAGTATAAACTTTCCTAAATGTGCACGATACTTCAAGAAACTGAGGGTGGGGTCAGAATTCCTTAACTTAAAAATAACATAACGTTGACACGTTAGCAAAGCAACAGCCAGAGAACCCGCTTCGGTGGCCGCATGGCTTACTCGCAATAGACTATACTTCTGAAGACGGGGAGATCGAGGTTCGATCCCGGTCGAGTTTACTGAGGTTTTTCCTCCTAAATAGTTTTCCACTCTCCCTCAACGCAAATGTGGATACAATTCTTCTAAATGCAACCTTCCTAAAGTTTTAAAACAAGTTGCTTAAAACAACAAAAAAGTCACTCGAACAGTTAAGGCCGGTTTGGATTCAAATATTTGCAAGTGAAGATTACCAGGGTTACCAAATAAATTATAAAAAGAGGAAACAGCACTTTTTATTATAAAATTATTCCGCAGAAGTTGTCTGCAAACCATAAGCAAACAATTATGATACTAAATAGCCGAGTTGACGTCACTCGCAACATGAATGACTCTCTGAGGCACGTGGCACACTAACGTAACATCAAACCTATCTCCTGGAGTTAGCCTCACGTCAGAGTTACCTTAAGTAAATCGTGATAGCTTCCATTCAAGACCATAAATATATAAAAAATTAATGTAAAAAAATAAACGTTTATTAATGTATTTCAATGCAAATACACACTTACACTAAAATTATTTATTTGAAATAACGCACGCATATGTTTACAAGAGAGAAAATATAAATAAGTCGCAATTACTCTTCATTCCTAATAGGCCTAGAGCGAGACTTGACACTGTTTATTATTAGTCTGTTAATACCGGATGCAATGTTGGACACAGCAATTCGCAAGTTTCCATCAAAATATTCATTAGTCAGATGGGGATGACCTCTTGGTTTGATCTGTTTCATCAAAGAAAATGACTTCACATAAGTACTGTTGATGCTTCCTTAATAATGTTGCCGTTTTTAGAGAATGATTTTTCAATGCTTCAATTTATTTGGGTAAGTATTTCTTATAAAAATCCAGTAGAGATACTTCTGAAAATTTTCCTTCAATTCAGAATTGCATTGAAGATAAATTAGCTGCATCTGGAACTCGGGTGATGCAAAACCAGAAAATTTGATGTACTGGGTAAAGTCCCGAACACAATTTTAAATTACGTCAACCTCTCGCGAGCCACTTAAAAAGTAGTCAAGGTCCGCATGTGGTGCACAGCTAATTTAGTAAATAATGTCGCTATTCAAAGTTAATTTTGTTTTTTAACTGGTAGTTTATTTTATCAATGACTAATTTTTTGAATAAGCTTATTCATTCGAAAAGTCTATATTGACAAATTTATTGGGGTTTTTTCGGGTGGGGGGGCGGTAAGGGGTTTAGCTTACACTTGCTGAACCAACTATTTATATAAACACACAACTTATAAACTAACTCCAATATAAAACAGACACCAGGAGCCTTAGTTCAGTAGACAGACAGGCTACCAAATTAGCTAAGCTGTCAGACAAATTCATTGGGGTCTGAGTGATCTTGGTACCTGTAAACCTTCTTCTAAGAAATAAGGGTAGGTTTTCTAAGGAAATTATAATTTTTAATTACTCACAGACTACGTTTACAATGGAGGACGATACGTATTTATTACTACCCTTACCCACTTTTCCCAATCTATCTTACAAAGATTGCCAAAATGTTACAGCCTCAAACATACTCAGTGATGTTTCATGGGCATATAGTATTATGACCTTGCTAATACGAAGCAATACTTTACGCTAAGTTATCCTTACGTTACATTACTTTACCTTAAGTGAACGTTTATTTGCTCCCAGCATGAGCGAAGGTCACTGCAGCTATGACGTCACACTTACCAAGCTTTCAGGGGTCAGTGTTTTGGCTCCATAATATAAACAAACTCGGTGCCAATATTAACCGCATGGCAACGGAATCGATGCCAAATAATCAAATTGATATGATTCATCATAAGATAGACTAGTCCAGTGGTGCGCAACCTTGAGGTCACGACCCCACTTGGGGTCCTGGGTTTTTAAGGGGTCGCCAAATGTTTCTATGAATACATATAAGATACAAAAAAAAACCTATTAAGTAAGATGAAGCCTTTGTTATCCTGGAATAAAGTTGTTTTGCAATAAAATTACTTCGACTATAGACATTTGAAAGCCTTGGAAACATTTACAGGGTGCCAAAAATGCATCATAAACGTAAAATGTAATAGGAGAAGGCCTCACAAAAGTAGGAGGAAAATATTTATTTTATTTACATGGCGGCATGAAGTCTTCTAGATAAAATAGCAGGCTACTTAGCTAGGATCACCCCCACATAAAGACTATCCAACAGTGGACTATTTTTTTATAGTCAGTTCAACGTATTAAACTTTATATTAGCACCACATCTTACTACCCATTCGGGTTATACGCTTATGTGATAATTACGCTAATAGGTTAGGGATGAGGAATGTTCAATTTAGAGGAAGTGTATCCACATTTGCGTGGAGAGAAATTGGGAAAACATTTAGGAAAAGCCACCCGAAACGAAACACGACTTCCCGTCATCGTCAGTCTAATATATTACGAGAGAAGCACCTTAGTCCATGCAGCCACCGAAGCGGGTGTGTTATACTTGAGAAGTCCTAATTTTCAGTGATCCCCTTTCAGTGGCCGAATGCTGTCTAAGGCGTAACTCTCGTGTTAGACTGGCCTAATGATGACGAGGCGATCGGGGTTCGAATACCGGTGGGGTCTAGTGAAGGTGTTTTTTCTTAAATGGTTTCCCACTCTCCTTCCACGCAAATAATGGTAGATTACTTCTAGAATTCTTCCTTCCTTATCCCTACCACATTAGAGAAATGATCATATATATGTAGACAATTAACCTAATCAGTAGTAAGTAAGACGTGGTGAAGAGAAAAAATCAGTGGCTGCTCATGGCTTGATAAGGTATAGAAAGATATTTAAAAAAAATTCTACTTACCCGCCTAGGCTATCCTTATGTAGGTATACTAGTGGGATAATGAATAGGAATGTTGAATTTAGAGCAAATGTACCCGAATTTATGTAGAGGGGGAGTGAGAAACCGTTTAATAAAATACTTTTTGTACACCCGACTCGGATTCAAACCCTGAACTCTCAGTCACCGGAATACTAGACTTGTCGAGTTTGACATTTAGTCTGCGTGCCCACCTACCCACTAATGATTCATTGGAAAAGGGGAAAAGGCCGGAGCTTTGTTTTATTGAAGCAATAAATGTTTAAGAGCTGAACCGGTGGCCGCGTTACCTAGGGCTCGTCTTGGATTTGGTTTATATCGACGAGGAGGTTAGGGTTTTAATCCCACTACGGTACACTAAAGGTGGTTATCCATTTGTGATGTATTATTTATTTATTTATTTGAGGTATTTAACAAGCACTTTGTGAATCGACTGACTAAATCAGCACACGAGAATTTCTACGAGCGAGAGAGGAATGGCCTACCAATTTTGCCAATTTTTCCAGGGTTCTTTTACATGCTAAAATTGACATGGGAGCGACGGCTTTACTCCCCCTCTAAAGAAAGTTGTACTACGAACATTGGCGCCCATAAATGGGTGATAAGGGTGGCTCTTCAATATTTACTTTGTTTTTGATTATTTTAATGAAAAAATTGTGTATTTGTGATTTGGCTGCAATTTGCTATTAACAACGTTGAATCATCAATATCTGAGTCAACAGATAAAAATGATAAAATGTAGATTTCCTTCCATCCCCTCTTCAACAGCTTTCTTTTCATTTGGTTCTGTTTAATAAAGTTGTGAAAAATATAATGCTTCTTTTCAATGGTTCAGCTACAACTCAATTTAGTTTTGGGTTAATTTTTCAGGAACTTTTTTGTTGTTGCTAAAATTGGTTCATGAAACTTATATAATTAGATCAGAATTATGTTCAGATGCTCTAAAATTCCCTCACAAAAGGTTAAATTCCTGAAATAGTATATCGAGGAGTGGGGTGCCACACCCCCAGAAGATGGGACTCCAATCCGCCCCCCATTTGGAAAACCCACATGGGCCCTTAGCTACGAATTTTGATCGCTCAAGAAAAATCTGTCGGCCTCGGCTGAGTTTAAACCTACGAACATCTGGTCCTGAGGTGAGCAATTTACCCCAAGACCATCAAGGTCGACTGGGATTTATCAATTTTGTTCTAGCATCGCCTTTCCCCACTTATTCAAGTTCATTTCTGCTGAAACTACTATCCTCATCTCTGCTCCCTTGACCCACACACTTGATCACACGGTCTAAGGCGTTATTCTTGAAATAAGCTGGATTGCCGGTGACGTCAGGGTTAAGGCACGAATCTTGGCTGGGTGCAATGAGGGGAGAGGGGGGTTTAACCATGTAATTTATAACTGTGGTTTTCCAATCGCATTCCCAGGCAAATATTGTTGCTCTTTAATTAAGCATTTCCCAATACCTACCCTTTGAAACTAAGCCATTAGTAGCCATGGTGTTAACGTAAAATATCTAAATTTTGTAAACTGTATATATTATCATAGTTGCTCAGACATCAAAGGTACGGGTCCAACACAAGACAGCTATCTAAAAAACAGGTCCAACCATTTAAATTACATTTCGTTCAATTAAAGTAGTTAAATTATAGTGCATAGATTAAATTTTCACAAAATTAGCTCTACTAGACAGAACAAATCCCGCTACTTTTATCGATGAACTACAACTTTACTTAGAACATTAAAAAGGTTATCAAAACATATTTAAAGTTAACGGTATCATTTTAAAATTAATAATACTATGCGCAAAATCAAATTAAATTAAATCTTTTTACACCCGATTCAGGAGTCAAATGATCTTAGGAGTCATTTTCGTGTTTGACTTAACTGCTGATGACGGGGAGATTGGGGTTCTAATCCGATTGAGGGTGGTTTTTCCTCAATGGTTTACTCCTTACCTTCCACGCAAATGCAGAGAGATTACCTCTAAAATTTCACCTTCCCTACCCCAATAGAGTAATTATCATATATTCTCATAAATTGAACAGGTAGCATGACGCAGTGATAAAAAATATTTTCACGAAATTTACTACTCAAGCTTTCTAATGCGAATTAACTATTGCATTCCGATGGTAAGAAAAGTTACTCCCAGCCTAATAAATGTATTTCTCTCAACCAAAGAATATTGATTGATTTTTCTAACCATTTTAACCTAAAATAAAATTTTATTTATTGGCTTTTTTTATAAAAATCCAACTTTTTATTTAACAAAATTAAAAAATTTGACTAGCCACAAATCAAGGTTTCTTAAAAATTTAGTCCTTAGATCTCATCTAGCAACTCAATTTAATATTACTTTTTTTTTTAGAAGTTTTACGACTCGGGCTTTAAGAAGAAATAAAGAAGTAATGTTCACCTTTGCCATTTCCGACCCTTGGCATCTACGTCGCCATAAAGTCAGTCGATTGATAATATTACGCCTTAAACTGCGTGCCCACTAATGTACACAAGTAATTTGTAGGCAATATAAAAATTTATGAATATGATGACAAAATAATATGTTTACAATTTAAAGTATAAATTTAAAAGTATTGCAAAAGTAGGCTACATGAATCTTATGTCAAAAAGAATACATTTAAGGGAAACATTTCAACACTTTTATAAAGCATATTTATAATATTAAAAAAGAAACTTTAAACACACAAAACATAATATACAAAGAATATATGATAACACAAAGTATACCTATGCTGAAAACACTATATCTTACAACATAAACTAGCATTAAAAAGAATGCATTTTTAAGCATTTATCTTAAAACTGGTTTCATAAAAAAAATTGTTTTTAAGTTCATGATTCTAATCTCCACATAGTAACACTAAATAAAACATTTGCAAGTGACATCACTAAAAAGTGTAGCAACTAACTCTATATTAAATGCATACTTTAAAAGTTTAAACTATTTTTATATTGACTACATGCATTTAATTCTATGTATTTACCAAGCAAATATATTCTAAATATAATTATTAAGATGTAAAACCGAGAAAAGATATTTGCTAAGCGAAGAGTCGAATCGTCCCATCGCTACTGGGTAGGCATTTTTTCTGTCTGTTTGTCTGTTTGTATATTTGCTACATGATAAATGTGAAATGCGTGGACCAATTTTAACCAAAATTGGAAGGGATATTGTTTTTACCTAAGCAGAAGGCTGTATGCATATAATTTATCAGTTTGGTTATCCTTTTCAATATAACTACGACTCAGAAGGGATTTAGTTTAATAACTCATCTCAAGTACCGCAGGCATATTTTTTTTATTGACATATTTTGCAAAGCTTACGTTTTAAACAACTTGAACCATGGTTATTCTCCTTATATAGTGTACTATTGAATATAATATTAAGTTTATTTCTGTCTAACTTTATCACTAAGGAAAAATATATATTTAAAATCCAGGAAAAGATATAGGAACTATTTCAACTTGAAATCCATAGATAAATCTTAAGACTGTAGTAACGATAAGAACATGGAGAGAGCTAGGTCTATTGTTCACAGAACTACTAGTAAGACTGTAGTAACGATAATAATTAAGATGGGGGGGGGGGAGCTAGGTCTATTGTTCACAGAACTACTAGTAAGAGTGCAGTAACGAAAATACTTAAGATGGAGGGAGCGAGGTCTGTAGACAGAACTACTAGTAAGACTGTAGTAACGATAAGAACATGGAGGGAGAAAGGTATACTGTTCACAGAGCTACTAGTATGACTGCAGTAACGATTATACTTAACATGGAGAGAGCAAGGTCTATTGTTCACAGAACTACTATTAAGACTGTAGTAACGATAAGAACATGGAGGGAGAAAGGTCTACTGTTCACAGAACTACTAGTAAGACTGTAGTAACAATAATAACATGGCGGGAGCGAGGTTTACTGTTCACAGAACTACTAGTAAGACTGTAGTAACGATAATAACATCAATGGAGAGAGGTCTACTGTTCACAGAACTACAAGTAAGACTGTAGTAACGATAAGAACATGGAGAGAGGTCTACTGTTCACAAAACTACTAGTAAGACTGTAGTAACGATAATAACATGGGGGAGGTCTACTGTTCACAGAAATACTAGTAAGACTGTAGTAACGATAATAACATGGAGGGAGAGAGGTCTACTGTTCACAGAAATACTAGTAAGACTGTAGTAACGATAATAACATGGAGGGAGAGAGGTCTACTGTTCACAGAGCTACTAGTATGACTGCAGTAACGATTATACTTAACATGGAGGGAGCAAGGTCTATTGTTCACAGAACTACTAGTAAGACTGCAGTAACGATAATAATTAAGATGGAGGGAGCGAGGTCTATTGTTCACAGTACTACTAGTAAGACTGTAGTAACGATAATATTTAACATGGAGGGAGCTAGGTCTATTGCTCACATAACTACTAGTAAGACTGTAGTAACGATAATACTTAACATGGAGGGAGCGAGGTCTGTACACAGAACTACTAGAAAGACTGAAGTAGCGATATGAACATGGAGTGAGGCATAGTATACTGTTTACAGAACTACTATTAATGTTTTAAACAAAGTATAAGTCAAATTAAAGAAAGCCAAGTTAGAATATCCTAGCTTTACAATTGTCATTATTAAACCTAATTGTCTTAATGTGTTCTAAGAATAGAGAGATTGTAGCAAGCAAGTATTGTTAGTCAAACAGGAGATTCAAAAGTAAAGAGGATGATCCATAGTCACCCATGCAAGTAAGTTGGTCAATCCCGGAGAGTCAGAATATCGGGGTGGCGGTAATGCAGTGGGTTGTATGCGAGACTTGTTTGCAACTTTGGCGCCAAGCCATGGGAATGGAAATATAAAGTGTCCTTGCTTGTGAAGCTTCCTGAACTAAGTTCGTACCCGTCCCAGAGCAACGCAAGGTCCACGCACCCTCCTGACGTATCGAGTAACGAGTCATGACCTTGTGTAACTTTTTTTTGTTTAATGGGAGCGTTGAAACGCCTTTCCATGTCCCACAGTATTAAATTGGATTTTTCGTGGGTGGGTGTTTTTTTTTTACCGGGTCTTAGAAACCATTCGGGTTGTACGCATACATTAATTACGTTAATCGAATAGTGATTAAACCCACTTTGATGATCTGATGGGCTAAGACAAGCGTGTTAAGCTCGTTTGGTCACTAAGGGCCACGTTGAAAATTAGAAATATTTAGGGAGCCGCCATTTAAAAATAATTTATATCGTTTAAAAAGTTAAGACTTATTTTATCCTTTTTTTGCGTAAAGGGTTTAAGTGTTGACTTAATTATTTATTTATTTTAGCACCGCGTCTTACTAACCATTCGGGCTATACGCCTATGTACTAATTACACTAATGTGTTGGTAATTAGGAAGTTTAATTTAAAAGAAGTGAACCCACATTTGCGTGTAGGAAGGGTGGAAAAACAGTTGAGAAAATCCACCCAATGTGCACCCCAACGGGATCAAACCTCGATCTCACCCTCTTCGGTAGTCCTGTCTAACACTAACTCTTATGATGAAGTCGCTTTCATAATAATTGATGACAGTTGATTATCAGTTAGCAGTAATCTCTCAGTTTTTGGTCCCTTTTCATAAAAGACACAACCTTTTATGTACATACCCACTTCGGTGGCCGCATGGTCAAAGGCTCTACTCTCACAGTAGACTTGACTGCCAATAACTGGGAGATCAAGGTTTGAATCTCGGTCGGGTGTACTGAGAGTGGTTTTTCTAAAATGGTTTTATACACTTGTTTTAACACGTTTTTCATAAAGGAACCATTGTAATCGTAATGGGCAACCTACGCAAGCTCATTGTGAGGTATCATTATGTAAATAGGGGGTTGGGTCATTACTTAAACCTATCTTTGTGTGAGCAGGCTCACTGACTCTAGATAGTTATATTTGTCCTCTCTTTAGTGAAACCATATTTAAAATGAGATTTTTTTTATTTATTTTTTTAAAAGGCCCTTTGATGGCACCTAGTGATACCCGTGTTGAAGGACTAAAGCTCTCCCACGGAGCGCAGCCATTTTAACCTGGAGTATGTGGCTCTGGTGTATCCTTATCTGTGACCTAGGCCGAACAACGTAAGCTTTTTCGATCTGATGATCCGTTTCAGGATGGTGGCCACTCAAAAATCTGTCTGTGTGTTTATTTCACGATAACTGCCAAATGCGGGGGCCAATTTTAACGGAATTTGGTAGGGACAGTCTTTGAACCTAGGCCAAACGATGTATTCACATAGTTTGTTCAATCTGTTTATCCATTTAAATATGGTAGCAAATCAAATGGTTTTTCGTTAAATAGTACATACTATTGAATATAGGATTAATTAGTTATCTGTCAACCGCCTCGGTGATATAGTGTTCAGAGTTCGATCCCCGACACATCCATATTTTTTTTTTTTTTTTGAAGCAGCCTTTAACGGAGTCAACTTAGCCTCCTGAGAACAAATTAGGAGCTCCTTGAACGGAAAAGCAGCGGCTCTAGCCTAGAAAACTGAGATTAACAGCCTGACCACGTGGAGCCATCTATCCGCAGAAGTTGGCACCACCTTTGTCATCAAACGCTGGTCACTCGGTTGGCATAGCTATATTGCGGGTTGGCACAATGGAGTTTTATTTGATTTCTGTCTAACTTGATCACTAAGGAAAAACATCACCTTCATATCCAGGGAAAAAGGAAGAAATTATAGAAGATCTTTTAACTTTAAATCCAAAGATGTATGATGACAATTTCAATGACGACAATTATTAACATTTTTTGAATAGATAAAAAGTGAGAACTAATGTGTTAGAGATGAGGAAGGTAGAATTTAGAGGAAATGTACCCATATTTGGATGGAAGGAAAGTTAAAAACAAATTAGTAAAAATTAAATTATGTACACCCCACCGGGATTCAAACCCCATTCTCCCTTTCTCCAATAGACCAGTATGTTGCAAGTGTGACGCCTTAGCCTAGAGTTTACGAAACTTGTTTGTTCGCAACCCTAAGTATAATATTTTCCCGGCCTGGCTACCCAAAGGTTCATTACATGTAGTTTCAATTGCCTATTATTTTCACATTAGTATTTATTAAATTAACATGAATGAATTTTTAAATTAGAAAAACATGATCAATATCAATAACTTTTTAATCGGACAAAAGGTAAAGCACCATATTTAATGAAAATGTCACTTTTTACAATGTTTGATAAAATATCATTCCAGTTGCTACTATAATGCTGTTTCATTCTTGGGAAGAGTTCTTTTAAGTTTTTATTTTATATCCATAAATGATATCAGCTGAATTGAACCAATTTCAGTAACTTTTAAATCTTACAAATAAAAATTTATACTCTATTTTCCCGTGAAAATGTGACTTGATTGGGTGAAATTTTGTGACCAAAAGAGTTTTTCAGTGACAACCGTAATTCTGCTTCTTTTTGTTGATGAGCTCATCGAGATTGAATGTTATGTTGATGGACTGAGTACAACGCAAATCATTCTGAGGATACAGGCAATTTATTACTTAAATCTTGATCATTACAAGTACTTAAATTCCTTGTTCACAGAGGTAGGCTAAATTGAAAGGATACCTAGGTATTATTATTATTATTATTATTATTATTATTAGCAGCAGCAGCACTGCGTCTTACTACCCGTTCGGGTTATACGCACTTACGCTAATGTGTAATGGTAGGGTGATTGTGAGATGAAATGGAGGACATATAGTTTAACGTGGAATCCGAACCACGGTGGAGGCATGGCATTCCCCACATTCACAAGTTGTGATTAATACACGTCTTGTCAGAGGTGAAGGAAGGGTTTGGTAATCAGATAAATCTGTGCCGGGACCGAGGATTGAACCCTAGACCCCAGCACATAAGTCCGACACCTTACCCCTAGACCGCCAGGTCACCCTGAAAAAATAGGTAAAAGAGCCTTTTAAACTTCACGAGTGAGAATGGTCTTGTCCTTGATCTAGTTCCAAAATTCCTAGTTCAGAAGGGTTAAAAAATCGTTGTTTCAATATTGTTGATATTGTCAGTATTGCAGTAATTCTTCAAAATTCAATTAAAATATTTCAAAATTTTTGAAAAAAATGTCCAAGACCTTTCCGTAACCCTCAGGATTAACCTTTCGACCCTCATATGGGTCGTGGCCCTTGGTTTGGTAACCACTGCAGTGAGACCATACGGCCACCGAAGTGGGTAACTTAGTATTGCATGTGGAAATAGTTTTAATACTCTTTCACATTATCCGGTTTCTGTCGTACGAGTTTTGGCCGTTCGAGTGTGATCGGGTAAACTACTGCTCGAACAGCTTTTCGTCGGATAGAAAAGACGTGATTCGCCTATTAATATTCTCATTCAAAAACATTCCTTCATTGAGGATGGATGGAAATCTTCTTATTAGTCTAATTTTTCTTTTTACAAAAGTCTTCTGCGACAACGCAATTGCATTGGGCTCATCCATATACATATATATAATTTACGTACTTCCTTAGAGGTCTTTGCATACTCTTGGGGATATGCATATTCCAGGTTGAATACCAATGCAGTCTAAGGCGTTAATTTCGCAATAAACTAGACTACCGATGATGGGAATATAAGGGTTCTAATCCCTGTCAGATGTACTGAAGGTGGTTTTTCCTAAATATTCGTCAACTCTAACTCCAAGCAAATGCGGGTACATTTATTTTAAATTCAACCTACCTCATCCCTAACACATTAGCGTAATTGGTACATAAACTTATAACCTGAACGAATATTAAGACGCGGTGCTAGAGAAGAATAAAATAATATGCAAAAGCTATCAGCTTATACGTAACCAGTTAAGATTAAAAAGCTTAGTGAAATAAGTGATGAACAATTTTGTGTGGGTAATAGCTTAACTCTAACTAAGAAATCCGGGACTCGATCCCCAACAATCTGAACTAAATTGATGTTATAATTTCCAAACATAATTGTCCATCCTCTTTCTGCTTGTAACCTACCTAACATGTTCCTCTGGCTTAGCCAGTTTTTCTCGAATCACAATAGCAGTAATAACTATTTAAAAAAAAGCGTGATTTGCAGCTGATGGCACGGAGTTACACTCCAAATTATCTAGCCAAACATCGCCGGGTGAGTAACGGCCTATTTTGTATGTTTCCATGCTCGCTCCTGTTCGTTATTGCCATTGTGAGAGGGCCATGATTTAAGTCCGCATGAGATGTCAATTCAAAACGGATTATATACCCTAATTCACTCAATGTATGGATCATGTCATACATAGACATCACTTTAATAAAACTAGAACGATGACGAGCATTGCCTAATAATACGCGTAGCACGGAATAAAACGGAATGGACAATTATACCTGTAAATCAAAGTAATGACGGGAATATGTCACACAAGTTTGATGTTGTTATAATTGATATATTATTTGGTCTGCAGAGCAAAATAGAGTGGCTGCGTCCATAAATATCAGTTCAAATTAAATTACTGATTAATGGAGTATTTTACTAGGGGAGTGTTTATTTCATAGTGATATTTATTTACCAGGATTACATCTTAAATAATTTTTTAGCCATTATTGAACAAAAAATGTGTTACTTTTAGAACCGATCAAAATAAAATATTTTATTGACCAATCATAATGCGAAATTAAATCACTTATTGGTGTAGTATTTATATTTTGAAAGAGGGGAAATGGCAAGGCCATAGCCGGGACAAAATTTCGGGAGCGTGGAGGGGTTGCCATAGGAAAAGAAAAATTACTAATATTAAATGCTTCTAGAAGCTCTCTGGAGTTTATTTGATAGTAATTAAGGGCAAATCTTAAATAGTTTAAATGCTATACTTTTGTTTAACATTTAGAAACTTATATAGAACCTGATAAAAAAAAGTGCGAAAATTTAAATTAAGCACATCATAAATAAAGGTATAATAGCATAACATGGGGAGTGGATTTTCAAGGGGGAGGAGGCACCTGCCCCTTGAAAATAATTTCCCACCTGGAATAAATTCGCTCCCTCTTGATGTATTTCACTTTCTTTTTTATTTTCTAGAATATGATACGATTAAAAACAAACTATTTAATAACTTCTTGAGGCATTAAAATAAAATTTTAAAAATAAGGCAAGGGCCGTTATAAATATCTTCTAGGGGCATCACAGTTTCAAAAAGATGTTTATGAGATAACATCACTTCTAAGAGATTCTAGAAAAAATAATTTTCAAATAAATTCCATGTGAGGACCATTCAAACAATTTGGAGGCATCCAATTGTCAAACGTTTGCTGGAGGTCTTTGGGATTGGGGGAATGGGCGGTCAGCCCCCCTAAAACCCTGTTTGGTCCAATGCTGCCACTGATCCAAATGACTCTTATACCTATGAGACAGAGAACTGATCTATGGTCGGGGGAGAGGTTAGGGCTGTTTGTGTCATGGGTAGTCAACCCGCTCTTCCAATGAACTTGTCTACAGTCAGCTTCAGATAGGAAGAAACTTTTTTGACAGTTACTAAAGTTACTTTAAACAACTTTTAAACACCTATTAATCAAGTCATGAGATCTGCAACAGTTACATTTGATAGATATTATTATTGCCTATAAAAGAACACTAATAGTTAAATTCTATCAGTTTTTACCGCAAAAAAGTATGTTTCTTTTTACTTTCTCTCTATCTTACAGGTAGAGAAAGTATGGTGATCGTCAAAAAAATCGAACTCGAGATTTTGATTAATCTTGACGTTTCATGACTCCCTGAATCAGAAAAAGTGGTTTATGAATTTTCGTCTGTCTGTCTGTCTTTACCTCCAACTAGAGCCTAAACTATTTTACCGATTGAGCTAAAACTTGATATCTAGGGTTTTCATAGGGTTGCCCCGAGGGGTTTTTGGAATTGGATATCTACCCCTAAAATTAAGAGTAGTTTACTGAAGGGCAAAAAGAGAAAAAGTCGATTTTCTCAAAATCGGCTCTAACGATTTTGATTAAATTTCATTTATAAACATTAATAAATATTCCAAACAAAATGGCTACTCTCAATATTTCGGCAAAATGGCTCTAAGGGCTCCGGTCTGATGCGTAAATTAACATTTTTTATAATATCTCCGAACCTATCTGAGATATAAAATTACTTATCATTACAAATATGTATATATATTTATAATACAAATATTTTATTCGAAACATCTTATATATAAAATTCTCGTGTCACAATGTTCGTTCCCGTACTCCTCCGAAACGGCTTGACCGATTCTCATGAAATTTTGTGAGCATATTGAGTAGGTCTGAGAATCGGCCAACATCTATTTTTCATACCCCTTAGTGATAAGGGTTGTCCACCCTTAACATTTTTCTATAATTTTTAGACATTTTTTTAATATCTTTATTTTTTTTATTATGTCGCATTAAAAAATACATACAACCCTATATTTTTACCCTTATATTTTTACCCTTTACCTCATTCAAAAATTAATGAAAAACGTGATCGAAGCCAGCATTTTAAATGGCAAGTTCCGAGGTGAAAATATATTAATACCACGGATTCCTATTATACCTACAGATGTGCCAATTCAATTCAAACGTATTCAGTTTCCGATTAGATTGGCATTTGCAATGACTATCAACAAATCCCAAGGTCAAA